>CAJQUW010011198.1:0-25448 GCA_907163375.1 Prostheceraeus crozeri
TCTTTGTGCAAGAAAAGAAACTACAGATTGTTTCATAAAAAATGGATCACCTTAAACATCGCCTTAACTCCAACTTTGTCTAACTCCGCCAAACTTGAACGAATTTCTCTGAAATTTGGAAGATACGTGTATGTCAGTTGTGCTTACTAATATCATTGTTGGAAATTTCAAGCATGAATATTGAGTTGTTTTCCTGTTATAGATGAAAAAGTAGTAGATAATTTGATCTTCATTTAGCAATGTTACACAAAATCATACCTCACTCTTATAAAATTGCATTTGTTTCCTTTGTTATGTAATATGTTGTTCTACAAGCCAAAAGCTATCAAGCAAAACAAAAATAAAGAAAATCGGTCATTCAGAGCCAGTATAGCACCATTATTCATCAACAATAATGTAACTGCTACATGTGATTAAATGGACTTCATGTTCCATAGCTTCCTGACTTCGTTGCGGTGGTGTTGGCAGCACTCCTGATTGCTTTCAGCTAGAAATCTATCTCTTACCGGTTGAAAACAATACAAAGCACAAATGAACAATAACGAGATTGCACTCACAAAAAGCAAAGTGTCAGCTGGCATTTGGACCAATGGCCGCTCTGACCTTCACATACAGAAAAGAACCATGAATTCTGAACGCTATGTGAATGCTTTACGAATGAACATTGGCCAAATGACAGATCAACTTGGTGATCCATCGACTTGGCTATTTATGGATGATAATGCTACGTGTCACAGGAGTAGTAGAGTCAACTTATGCAAGTCTCAATTAGGGCTTAGGACATTATCTTGGCCAGCTCGTTCTCCTGATCTGAATCCCATAGAATATGTATGGAGTATTCTAAAACGTAACGTTCGTCGTTCACTGCTACCTACAGATGGCGTATCACAACTTACGTCACTGTTAAAAAGAGAGTGGAGAAAGTTAGATCAGTCAAAAATCAACGATATCATCGAATCAATGCCTAGACGAATTGGTAGTGTCATTGACAATAAGGGTAGGGCCACAAAATATTAGCTTCTTTAGAACCGTTACTGTATCACAGCTTATCAGATTATATAAGGACTTTTAAATATATTAGGGACATGAAATGACATGAAAAATGCTTTCTGTATCAAACTTATGTTTTATCTAGTCAAATTTTAGGATGATCCACTATTTATGAAACGGACTGTATTTATTAGAATGCCATGAAATTTGAAACATGATTGAGTTCAGAACATCAACTTCGATATAATAGTTGAGGTGAGTCACATGATTCAGTATTTGATGTCTGAGAGCCTCTACAAAATGAGTAAAATCGCCAAAATTAAGTCAAAAAACGAAATTTTCTCATTTTGTAGAGTCTCTAAAACATCAAATACTGAATCATGTGACTCACTTTAACTTTTATATTGACGTTGTTGTTCTGAACTCAATCATGTTTCAAATTTCATGGCATTCTGATGAATAGTTTCTTTTCTGCAAAAGAAAGTGTACGAAAATTGCCAAGTGTTTCACAATCCATATTCTAATCAATTGCAGCTCGAAAAAGGATATATCACTACGACATAAATATGCTTAGAATGTTCTTTTAGTACACAGTGATCTGGAGTGTCATGCTTTATGCACTATGCTTCTTAAATTCGTTGTGCACGTTCATCGTCAGATTTAAATAAAATTTTGCACAGATAAGCAATCCCTTTACAAGCGCAATTTCGTACGAACGATGAACAAAGCTATAAAAAATCAAAGTATACGGTAGTCATGTCCATGTTACTTGCCGAAAAATAGTAGTGCATACAGATCCATCTGATCGACGAGAGCATGCAACATCCAAAGAAGACAAAGAACCACTATTTTGTATGATTTAATTTGAAAGTTGCGTCATCGATATCTATGTGAATTGTCATCCTCTATATAACACACATAACTTGTCAGTCTCATATCTAACCTGACAGAGAACGGGCGAAACATGTCGTTGGCATCGTTAAATTCGTAAATTAATAATACAAATTGAACACCAACATGAGCTTTACTTTATTAATTTATAAAGTAGCCGTGGTAGAAAGAAATAGAATATATAGTGCGAATGTTACGTATAACGGAGTCAAGTTAAGATGCTCCTCGTGCAACAGTCATCAAAATGGTCTGTCAAAGATTTTTCATAAGGTAAATGTTTACGGTAACTTTTAAACTTTTTGCAGTAGAGACAAGTAACCGAAAAATAAATTCTATGCAAGATCACGAATAATCACTCGATTAGCGGCCTAAATTAAGGGGCCACGGTTCATTGCACTCTTACGCACAACATTCTATTTCAGAGTTAATTTAAAATAATTTGAAAATGCTTACCTTCCCGGATTCGATAAGGTTATGGCGCAAATTATACGATGAGCCATCGTTCTCAATTTTCGTCCATGTAATTTTGTAGTCTCCCTTAGCACCATCAATAAAATTGCATTTTAAGCGACGGAAGGTGGTTGAATTCAGAAATGTGACGTCTTGATATTCAGATGGATTTATCATTTTCAGTCCTGACGCCTTCTTCTTTGATCCTTTTGTAATGGAAATTGGACGTTTATAAAATACAGCTGGGGCATTATTGACTGTGCAATAGATGTATTTCGACTGGAAGAGGGATGAAATTATTTTAAAAGATAAAATATTCACATTCAGTCATTTTAAGAGTATGGGAATGGCCTACCGCAATGGCTCTGAGTAGGCCTTAAGCGTCCGAAAGCAACTGCAGCGACCATGGACAGAACAGCACTGATCACTTGAAGTGCTTTTCATCTTTGGCGGGAAATTTCAGCGAGATACTAGGTACATTGTGAATTATACCTGCATATGTGTGAGAGTGATCTGCACGGCACGGCCGGGTCCGGTGCTTGCACGGCTTCATCTTTTATTCAGACACGGGTCCGGTGCCTGCACGGCTTTCTCCTTTCTTCAGACACGGGTCCGGTGCCGCTACGGCTTCTTCGTTTCTTCAGACACGGGTCCGGTGCCTGCACGACTTTCTCCTTTCTTCAGACATGGGTCCGGTGCCTGCACCGCTTCATCCTTTCCTCATACATCGGTCCGGCGCCTGCATGGCTTCATCCTCTATTCAGACACGGGTCCGGTGCCTGCACCGCTTCATCCTTTCCTCATGCATCGGTCCGGCGCCTGCACAGCTTCATCCTCTATTCAGACACGGGTCCGGTGCCTGCACGGCTTCATCCTTTCTTCAGACACGGGTCCGGTGACTGCACTGCTTCATCATTTCCTTAGACATCGGTTCGGTGCCTGCACAGCTTCGTCCTTTCCTCATACATCGGTCTGGCACCTGCACAGCTTCATCCTCTATTCAGACACGGGTTGGTTGGGCACCTGCACGGCTTCATCTTTTATTCAGACACGGGTCCGGTGCCTGGCCGGCTTCTTCCTTTCTTCAGACACAGGTCCGGTGCCTTCACGGCTTCATCTTTTATTTAGAAACGGGTCCGGCGCCGCTACGGCTTCATCCTTTCCTCATACATCGGTACGGCACCTGCACAGCTTCATCCTCTATTCAGACATGAGTTGGGCACCTGCACGGTTTCATCTTTTATTTAGAAACGGGTCCGGCGCCGCTACGGCTTCTTCCTTTCTTCAGACATGGGTCCGGCACCTGCACAGCTTCATCCCTTCTTCAGACATGGATCCGGTGCCTGCACGGCTTCATCCACTATTCAGACAAGGGTTGGGCACCTGCACGGCTTCATCCTTTCCTCATACATCGGTCCGGCGCCTGCACAGCTTCATCCTCTATTCAGACATGGGTTGGGTTCCTGCACGGCTTCATCCTCTATTCAGACATGGGTTGGGCACCTGCACAGCTTCATCCTCTATTCAGACATGGGTTGGGCACCTGCACGGCTTCATCCTCTATTCAGAAACGGGTCCAGCGCCGCTACGGCTTCTTCCTTTCTTCAGACATGGGTCTGGCACCTGCACAGCTTCATCCTTTCCTCATACATCGGTCCGGCGCCTGCACAGCTTCATCCTCTATTCAGACATGGGTTGGGCACCTGCACAGCTTCATCCTCTATTCAGACATGGGTTGGGCACCTGCACGGCTTCATCCTCTATTCAGACAAGGGTTGGGCACCTGCACGGCTTCATCTTTTATTCAGAAACTGGTCCGGAGCCTCTACGGCTTCTTCCTTTCTTCAGACACGGGTCCGGTGCCTGCACGGCTTCATCTTTTATTCAGACACGGGTCCGGTGCCTGCACGGCTTCATCTTTTATTCAGACACGGGTCCGGTGCCTGCACGGCTTCATCTTTTCTTCAGACACGGGTCCGGTGCCTGCACGGCTTTATCCTTTCCTCATATCTCGGTTCGGCGCCTGCACAGCTTCATCCTTTCCTTATACATCGATCCGGTGCCTGCACGGCTTCATCTTTTATTCAGACACGGGTCCGGTGCCTGCACGGCTTCATCTTTTATTCAGACACTTATGTCGCAATAGTTAGTACCTATGCAAATGTGGTAAAGATAGGTTTTAGCAAAGACTAACACGGAAAATAGCGAAACGTAAAATGACGAAACGTAAAAGTCAAAAGTCTTCAAAGTTTTCTTCAGCCATTCAAGCTCTCCGACGAATGAAAGCAAATCAGCGATACAATGCTATACGACATGCTAACGATAAAATCATTCGTGAAATTATTTCTCATGTGAGGAAGTTGAGGACGAAGAAATTAGCGCCAAAACAACGAAAGTTACTTAAGCGATATGCCACAAAATTGCGTTTCATCTCCAATCTTAAAGTCACCCTTCAAAGAAAGAGGAAAACTCTAACACAAAAGGGCGGTTTCCTTTCAGCAATACGTCCAATGTTAGCTCCTGTCGTGGGTAACCTATTGGGTAATATCTTTGGCTCTAAGCGTTAATTATGCAAATGTTGAATCTCAAAGTATTAAAATGGATTTCAGACTTCAATGTGATAAAGTTCTGACTGTATCAGGTCCATCTCATGCAGGTAAAACTGTTTTCACGCTGAATTTATTGGATAAAAGAAGGGAGTTGTTTAAGGAACCTATCAATCGAGTGATTTGGTGTTATGATATTTATCAACCGTCGCTGTTTCAGGAATTGCAAAGTCGCAACTTTATTCGACATGAAGGAATTATTGCAATGGATAAACTTCAGTCTAATGATGTTGTTGTATTGGATGATTTATTAAAAGAAAGTAAGAATTCAAAAGATGTTACAGATATGTTCACTCGCGCAGCACATCATAAAAGGTGCTTTATCATCTATATCACACAAAATTTGTTTCCTGATGGAAAAGAAGCTCGTACACGAAACCTGAATACACACTATTATGCTATTTTCAAGAATCCGCGAGATAAAAGTCAATTTGAAATTTTAGCGCGACAACTTGCACCCAGAGGATCAAAAGCCTTAATTGAAATTTTTCAAGCAGCTACTGAAAAACCATACGGTTACTTATTCATTGACTTTACGCAAGAGTGTCCGGAAGAATTTAGATTTCGAAGTGATATTTTGAAAACTCCCATGATTATCTACAAACTATGAGTTCTTATTCTCGCATGATTGTTATTCCTCAGGATGAATATGTACAATTGACTGCCATGCAGCAAGTAAAGCAACCTCTTGCAAATCAAATGTATAGGAAAGAAATAGATTATCAGCAAAATGTTCACATCAAAGATCCACATCGTGCTGTATTATTACAGTCGGAAACTGTTGAGCAATTGAAAAACTTGAAGAATAAGATGCGTGACTCTGTATCGACTGCTACACCTTTAGCATCTCGCGCACATGCCATATCTCTTTTCAACAGTATTGAACCCCATCTCAATGTAAATGATAGAGGAGAAATCATTACAGATGAAAATAAAGTGATTGATGCTTCACGTTATGAAGACTTGATTCAGTATGCGACACGTAGAAAGCGCCGTCAGGGCTATGTTCCACCTGGTTGGTCATACTTTCTTAAACTATTGAAAAAGCATAATGTGCCAAAATTTGCTTTGAATAATGAGACATTGAAAGAACTTGATTCAACAGTGGCTACTGCTCCAATGCTTCAGACGATGAAAATGCCAACAAATTGGTTTAAGACGTCACCTGCTACATCCCCTCCCACACTCACTAAGCAAACAAGAGGAAGAACTCGACGTAGATCTACATCACCACTAAAACTAGTAAAAGGAAAACGTAAAACAGTTCCTCCATGGAAATACATGTTCTCAGACTATTAATATGAAGCAGATGTGTTGCTTGCCATGTAATGAGCCGCCAGAGGTGAATGTCGTTGTCACTTGCACTTGCTGCGCCAGCTCTCACAATGAAACCCCTAAGCAATGTGAACACGATCGCAAAACCGCTAAAGCTAAATGCTGCAGTTGTTGTAAATGTAGAAAGGCAAGAAAACAAAAAGATGAGAAGGAGGAAAAAGAGTCAGTCGTCATCGGCTGAACGTTTGAAGTCAATCTATTATGATGTAAAACATCCGGCATAATTTGCATCTATCAAGAAATTATCAAAAGCGAGTGGCCTTCCACAATCACAAGTGAAACGATGGTTAAAGGGTCAGGCTACCTATACACTCCACAAACAAGCGAAAAAGAAGTACCGCACCCGCCATTATATTGTTCATGACATCGATGAACAGTGGCAAGCAGATTTGTGTGATGTTGCCTCCATTTCAAAACATAACTCGGGCAATTATTTTTTTTTAACCGTCATTGATATTTTCTCGCGTTATGCGTGGGCTCAACCTTTAAAAACTAAAGGGAAAGGAGTAGCAAAAGCATTCCAAACTATTTTTCGAGAAGGTCGCATTCCAAAAAGAATTCAGAGTGATCAAGGAAAAGAGTTTGAAAATCAGCATGTGAGAAGATTATTTGAGAGGCATGACATTGAGTTGTTTAGTGTAAAGAGTGCTTATAAAGCTGCACTCGTTGAACGTTTTAATCGTACACTAAAAATCGCTTGTGGCGACATTTTACTGCCAACTTGACACAAAATTGGACAAAGGTTCAGCAAGATACACTCCATGCCTACAATCACTCTATCCATCGTTCTATTGGACTCAGACCAGTAGATGTAAATGCTGACAATGTAGATAAAGTGCGCGAATCATTCCAACGTAAACGTACTCATGTGAAAAGTGATGTGAAAATTGGTGATAAAGTTCGTATCTCAAAAATGAAGAGTGTTTTTGCTAAAGGGTACCTTCCGAATTGGACAGAGGAGGTATTTACAGTATCAAGGATTAATCAAAAAGACTCTCCCACCACCTACAAGTTGAAAGATTACGATAATGAAGAAATTGAGGGTAGCTTTTACCGCGATGAGATTGAGGTAGTCACTGAAAGTGAAACATATTTGGTAGAGAAAATCATTCGATGTAAAAAACGGCAAGGTGAAGAATGGTGTCTTGTTAAATGGACTGGTTATCCTTCAAGTATGAACTCTTGGATGCGTCGTGCCGACATCTTTCATCTAAGTGATCGACAGTGATTCATGCAAAGTTGTAACTAACAATGTTTAGGGTTTGAGCTATGAATCCAACTGCCTCATTTTATTCACGACCCTCCTATGTAAGTGGTGGAGGACAAATTTACATCGGCGCTCGCCGCCAACGTGGAGGTAGCATACTTGGTGCACTGAAATCTGTTGTAGCACCTCTCATATCCAATGTCGGTAGATCTTTAAAACGAAATGTTTTAAGTAATGCCGTTGGCTTTGCTGGTGATGTTGCTAGTGATCTTTCCAGAGGTAGAAGTTTTAAGAGCAGTTTGTTGAATTGTGGGAAGGAACGCGGTTTAAAAACATTGAAGCAGACCTTCGCTGGTGTTACTCAAGGAAAGAAATCACCTAAACGAATGAATAAAGGAAGGAGGAAACATCGCGGAGCTGGTAAGGTGCGATCTTCAGTCAAAAGGCATTCACGCAAACGTCGCAGAGGCTCTAATCATTCATCAGGCGCTACACGACGACGCTGCTATAACTTCTAATCATGAAGTGTAAAACTTCCGGGTTTTGTTTGTTTGATCAACAAGCCATACAGACAGATATTCTTAGTTCAAGTATTGTAGATTATCATCCTCGAACAGCTGAGAATGCTGGCCCCATTGAATTTGTTATTCCTGGTGGTAGTGATGACTACATAGATTTGAGTTATGCGATGCTTGATTTGAGGTTTAGAATTCAGCAAGCAGATGGAACTGCTATTGACGATACACATAAAGTTGGACTGAACAATTTACTATTGACTACATTACTTCGCGATGTTTCTCTAACGATTGGAGAGCAGCAGGTGGAAGGTGGTCAAAGCGATTATCCCTATGAATCATATTTCAATCATGTATCACAGTTTCATCCAGCAGCACAAAAAAGTCATATGGAAGCCATGGGATGGTACAAAGATGAAGCAGGAAAATTTGATGTTGAAACAAACAGTGGCTTTGTAAAGCGATCTGCTATGATTAAAGATAGTAGAGTATGTCAGCTATATGGTCCGCTGAATTTAGACTTCTTTAGACAGTCAAAGTTTTTACTCTGTAATACCAGCATGCGACTCAAGCTGACATTGAATAAGCCTGAATTTGCGCTGAATGCATTTGCTAAAGTTGACAATTTTAGAATTCATGTGGAAGATATTGCACTTTACATTCGTCGAGTAGTACCGAATCCAAGTGTACTATTTCCCGCTCTTCTTCTTGACGAAATTTTCTAGCTGATTCAGCTTTAGGGTATTCTGAATTTTCATCATACATAGCTGATGGATATAAAGATGTTGCATCAAAAGCCATTAGAAATTCATTTTTTTGTTCAAGTAGTTGATTTGAAATTTTCTTACAAATTTCAGTTTTATCTCCTAAATCTCGATACTGTTTCATTAAATCTATTAAATTACTTCCAGGGGACAAAGCCCCACCAGCGTAGCGACCAAGGGACAAAGTCCCCCCAGCGCAGCGACCAGGTAAATACTGTTTTAATATTGGTAACAAGATGTTACAAAATGGCGATATGTATTTTCTTATATTTGCTGAAACTCTTCCACCTTTAACAGATTTTCTAATATAATTTCTAGCCCATAAATCTATATGAGAATGAATATTTGTATTGTCATTTTGTACGCTTTTCATCCAACCGTTAAATGTTAAAGCAGAGGATGTCAAATTAGTAGTTATATCTTCACCAACTAAATCTCGCATAACATTATTATATTTGTAGATACAAAAAGCTAAAGAAAGAATATCGTTAACTAAATATGGTCTCCATTCATTTTCTTTTTCTTTATAATTTTCATGTGTTATGTCTCCAATTTCATAATTTAATTTACACACATTCGTAGGAATTTTAAAATTCTCACACCATTTAGAAAGACTTGTTTTTACATGTTGATAACTACATTTCATTATAATAGTTTGAAGTGCTAATTTACCTGAAGGTGAATCTTTTTTCATATTGTTTTTAAATCTAAAAGATTTTTGAATGTATCTACTAACACATTCAGTTGTATAAGGATTTTGTAATGAAGCAGTCAATATTCCTCTTGAAGTTTTAAGAGGCGGTTTAGATAATTTAAAATTAGGTTTTATCGGAAAATAGGAATCAAAACCTGATGAATTGTGAGCTATTAAAGTTACTCTCGAATAATTAAATTTTCCAAGACTTTTAAAAAATTGATGGATCGGACATACGTCCTCTGGGTTTCCCCCGATCGGACATTCATCATCCTCAGTTCTCGTAAATATTTTCACACAATTTTGAAGTTTATTAAATTCTGATTCAGTTAAATTATTATACTCATTAATCTGTTTTTTAAGTTTTTTAATTTCATCTTCATCTTTTGATCGTTTAATTTTAATCATATCACTTAACAAACGTGTTTCTAATTCTTTCAATCTTTGTTTCGGTAAACAACATATAAATTTATTAAAATTAATAGCTCCTACAGCGTAAGGAATAGGATGAGCTGTTGAACAGTTAGGATCAGGAAAAGTTTCGAGATCCCAAATATATGTTGAACTATAGTCAATTTTTTTCTTTGTTATGATTTTATATGGACGCGTTGTTAGATTTTCATCAGTAACTGTTTTATATATGGGTTTGAAATTATTTTCAATTTCTCTAATAGCTTTTAATTTATGAAATTTATCAATTAAACAATAGTGACCAATTGTTGAACCTGCGTGAAAATAATTGTAATATACATAATTATGAAACGTTTCAATTTCTCTAGGATTTAAATGACGATTGGCAGGACTATAATATTGAACGCATTCTCCAAAATATTTATTGAATTGAGAAAATTTGCAGTTTGACATTACTCCTGTTCTAGATGTGGCTTTCTCTTTATATAAAAAATTATTAAACATTTCTTTCATCATTTCTCCTTGTTCTTCATTAAAACCTCGTAAAACATTATAACATTTAATAAAACAAAAATCTTCAGAAGGAATATAACAATATTCACCGAAATATTCTTTGATTCTATATTTCATATTAATCCCTGCCCCTCTATGCGATCTTTGTACTAACTTCATTCCAAAATCTTCATATTTAATATTACCTGTAAAAATCCATTCGTTAGCATCGGATTTCTCATCCAGATTCGAAAACCATGTTTCAAATGATTTTTTATTATAGAAGGTTACGTAAAAATTTTGAATTATATTTTCCTGATCTTTAACAACTTTTCCAAGTAAATTAATAATTTTACCATTTGCTAAAAGTTTCCGCATATCATTTACTACATTAATAAAAGATACATTTTCATATTTAATTTCATTTGGATTAAATAAATTACATAAATCATCACCAAGCTCATCCTTAATTCTATCATCAAAAAAGATATCAGTAATAGGAGTTTCTAATATTTCTTTTGTTCCACTTTTCTGTTTTTTAATATTACGTCTAATACTACGCCTACTACGTTTCTGTTTTTTAATACGTTTACTACGTTTACTATGTTTAATTTGCGCATCAAACTCAGCAGTTTGTTTCTTGATTAATTCATCAATCCTAGACGTTTGTCCGAGAGACATTTAACGATTCATATTTTTTAAAAGAAAAAATTAATTTTTACATAGAACCTCGGTTCCGTTTTTACATATACACAAGAATATGTAATTGATGTAATGTTTCTAATTCATGTGTTGTTAAATGTTCTTTCTTAACCAACCACCATAAATTATTATACGCCAAAAATACTCGGAAACTTCTTAAACAAAGTGGAAAGTCTTTTGTTTTAACACACAGTTTAATACCATGTTTTGTTTTATAATCTGTAACGAGCGCTACGTATTTATGATGATAATAAAATCTAACTTCTTTCTTCGAATTTACAGGATTTGTAGGATGACGATAATCTTTTAAAACTGGTACATGCTCTATCTTGTAAGCATTCAACATATTTTTTTTTATTTTTATTAACAAAAAATTTATAAGAAAAAATTATTCTGTCACTCCGTTCGATCACTCCGCGAAAATATTTTCTATCGACTTTCAGTCAGAGAACAATTGTTCGATAACTCTATCATGAATTTTTTTTATCAATATTAATTGTGATAAATCCATAATCTTTTGACCAAGCATTGTTACACGATTGTTTAAATTCATCTTTATTTCTTACACATAAATCTCTTAACAAATCACTTAAGTTTCTTGCATTTATTTCAAATAGTATAAATATATTTGCATTCTTTCTAATAACACTTCCGTCTAATGAATACATACTTTGTGTTAAATAAAATACACTACAGTTATTATGTCTACCTCTTGTGAAATAATTTCTCTGAACTGACTGATTTCTATCATTAACACAATCATCAAAAATTACACAATGTTTCATTGTTTTATCTAGTTTACTAGGATCTTGCATATTACCACTATCATCTATTAATTGTATCTTTATATGCTTATTTTTATTGGTTTCAACTAACTGATTATTTTTTGCTGCTTCTTCACACCACGAACTTATTTCTTCTTCATCTTCAGATTTTTCATATTCTTTGAATAATGAAGCAATTGCAGTTTTTTTAAGATTATTTTCAAATCCATATTTTAAAAATTGATAGACGGGTTGTTCTGCTGTTGTTGTATAAATTATAAGATTGTTATAATCCAAAAAATTTGGAGTCGTTAAAATTTTAAATAATAGATATGTTTTTCCACATCCTGATCTTCCACAAATAACTGACAAAACTTTATTAGATAAATTTGGATGATGATTAAATTTAAGTTTTTTTTATTAAATGGAGGTAGTTCACTCATTTTTTAATAAAAAAATTTTATTTTTATTTTTTTTATTTTTTGTTTCTAAAGAAGAAGAAGAAAATTAAACTTCTCTAGCTTCGCGTAGGAGTTTACACCTCCCGAACCAAAAGATCTATCATAATCTCTTCACCTCCAAAATTTATTTCTTGTGCTTTTTCATCAGTGATTCTAATGTTAATGTTGTTAATAGTTTTTCTTGTAATAGGTAATAGGGAAATATATTAATGTTTGTGGAATTACATTTAATCTATAACCAATGGGTACAGTAAAAGCTGGAAAACTGAATATTAAATTTGACAATTTACCATTTATATATCCTCCTTCAATAATGTCACAATGTACAACAATTGAATTTATTTCAGTTATTTTTGGAATCTTCTCACCTAAATGATAACCTTGACTATAGGTTTGTTTATTAAATCCTAATAGCTTTGACAATGATCTATCATGATTAAAATCAACTTGATGATTTTCGTCTAAAGTAAGAGAAAATTTATTGACTGCCGGTTCAACTGCAAAATGTAATTGTTTCTTATCTTTAAATGGTATACCTAAATGTCTCTTAATTTCATTTGATATTGATTCAACTTCGTAAGAACCAGGAAGAAAAGTTAATATTTTCCATGTTTTGCCTTTATCAGTAGAATATCTAAATTGATCATTCACATCTTTGATAACGTTTTGAATAGTGTTAAATGTAGAGAAACTAGTCAATGCAATTTGATAATTTTTATTTTGTTCCAAATGTAGAATGGGTTCTAAATTACAAGTGTGTGATGAAGTAGTTGTTATAATTTTTAACGTCGTACTAAATTTTGATGAACCCAAAATCTCTGTCAAATTTTCTAAATGATTATTAATTTTGTCTAAATCTGCTGAACACATTTTTTAGTTAAAATTTTGAATAAATATTATAGATAAAAATCGTACATAAAAATCATAGATAAAAATATTAGATAAAAATCATAACTAAAAATCATAGATAAAAATTAGAAACAACATATTTCAGCTACACTTTTATAATCCTCTTCATTTAGAATCTTCTTTTCTAACAGTCTTTTCAATATAGCTTGAATTTCATTGAAACTAGAATTATGTCCTTCTTTTATTGCAGATATTAAAATATTTAATCTATTTAGTAATTCTTGTGGATCATCTGGTAAAAATACAGCTGTTTCTGTTTTCTGTTTTTCAGATAAACCTTTTCCTACTTTAACTCCCGTTGATAATAAATTTTCTAATTGTTTATAACGTCTAAGAGATTTTACTGCACCAACTCTATCTAACATAGCTTTATATTTTATGAGATCTTCTACAGCATAATTATTTAAATCTGCTCCTCTTAAAAGATTAACAAAATTTCTATCTAAATTAAAAGGAGATTTATCTGGTGAAAAAATTAAACCTCGAAAAGGTTGTTGAAATATTTCTTTTTGTCCGAGATAAAATCTAGGTATTGTTTTTCCATCTATAAATGAAATAGAATGTTCAAATTGCATAGATTTTGGTAATTTCTTATTAATGTTTGATTCTAGTAATCCATAGTCATCTAATATAGTTTTGTGAGCTGGATCTGTTATATTAATTTGTTTATCATTATTTGTAAGTTCTTTTTCAAGAGTTTTAAATGGTTTCATAGTTATTTCAAAATCAGTTTTTACTTGCTCGGTTTGCTGCATTTTTTCAAACATATCAGATTGAATACCAGCTTTTATCATTCTATGTTGAAGATGATTTTCTTTCATAATATTTCTTTGTTTTATTAACTCTTCTAATTGTTTTATTCTGTTAAAATTATCAGCTCTAATTTTATCCATTTTTAAAATATAATATTTGAATTTTGTGGTAACATTGTAATACAGCAAAAACATTTTACTGAACAAATTATTTTTTTATTGCTTTGTTGTTTGACATCTTTTCGTTTAAAGTTTTCTCGTTTTAAGTTTTGTTTAATAAAGTTTTGTTTAATAAAGTTTTGCTTAAATTTTCGCTTAAAGATTTTAGCTCTTCTAAAAAAATTTTGTCATTTTCTTCATTAGAAATTTTACCATCACTAGAAATTTTGCCATCCTGTTTATTCTTATCATCAACTTTTTCGGACTGTAATTGAAAGGTTTGATTTACTTCATTAGCTATTTGATCAAATTTTTCAATCTCATCTAACGTAATAACATTATCATCACATACTCTTTGAAAGTAGTAATGTAGTTTATCATAGACTTCTTTAATATGTAAATGCTTGGTTTTTAATGATTTTCGTTTCTTAGTTATTAAAGATTTATCTAACATTGTAACAAGTGAAGGTGCAAAAACACCCGTACCTGTTAAAGCTGTAGCAACTACTGGAATTACTAAAACACCAAAAGATATAACAATTGTTAAAGCACCTAAACTTATTGTTAAGAATATGCCAATTCCTTGTGTTACATTCTTAACTTTACTCCATCTCTTTCTTAATTTTTTATAATGCTCTAATCTTAATAATAATTGAGATTCCTTATCTTTCATATACCTAACTCTATCTTTGTGTTTTTCTTTATTCATTTTTTCAATGTCCATTAAAAAAGAACTACGTTCATATGATAACGAAGGATATATTCTTGAAGTTTCTTCCATTTCTGAAGTTCCTTCCACTTTTGTTTCTTCCACTTTTGTTTCATCCATTTTTAAAGAAATATTATTAGTCACATGTTATATTTTAAAAACCTGAAAGATGGATAAAATTCATGAATTTGAAATTCTCAACTTTTATGATTTTCGCTGTCCTGGAACGGTCATGATTTAAGCGAGAAAATTGTAATTCTCAAAATTTGAGATTCTTAACCTTTATGATTTTCGGTGTCCTGGAACGGTCATGAGTTTAAGGGTGAAAATTGTAATTCTCAAATTTTGAGATTTTGAAAAATTTGAAAAATTGGGTATTTTTAAAAACGCTTAAATTTTCGCCCTTCGGCCTTCGGCCACGTGAAATTTTAAGTCTACCTAAATTTTTGAAATTTTTGAAATTTTGATTTTTGAAAAAACCCGCAAAAGTGTGACATCCGGCGCAAGCGAAGCGAAGCGAAGCGTCGCGCCGGATGTCACACTATATACTACTTCCGCGATGTTTCCTCCTTCCTTTATTCATTCGTTTAGGTGATTTCTTTCCTTGAGTAACACCAGCAAAGGTCTGCTTCAATGTTTTTAAACCGCGTTCCTTCCCACGATTCAACAAACTGCTCTTAAAACTTCTACCTCTGGAAAGATCACTAGCAACATCACCAGCAAAGCCAACGGCATTACTTAAAACATTTCGTTTTAAAGATCTACCGACATTGGATATGAGAGGTGCTACAACAGATTTCAGTGCACCAAGTATGCTACCTCCACGTTGGCGGCGAGCGCCGATGTAAATTTGTCCTCCACCACTTACATAGGAGGGTCGTGAATAAAATGAGGCAGTTGGATTCATAGCTCAAACCCTAAACATTGTTAGTTACAACTTTGCATGAATCACTGTCGATCACTTAGATGAAAGATGTCGGCACGACGCATCCAAGAGTTCATACTTGAAGGATAACCAGTCCATTTAACAAGACACCATTCTTCACCTTGCCGTTTTTTACATCGAATGATTTTCTCTACCAAATATGTTTCACTTTCAGTGACTACCTCAATCTCATCGCGGTAAAAGCTACCCTCAATTTCTTCATTATCGTAATCTTTCAACTTGTAGGTGGTGGGAGAGTCTTTTTGATTAATCCTTGATACTGTAAATACCTCCTCTGTCCAATTCGGAAGGTACCCTTTAGCAAAAACACTTTTCACTTTTGAGATACGAACTTTATCACCAATTTTCACATGAGTGCGTTTACGTTGGAATGATTCGCGCACTTTATCTACATTGTCAGCATTTACATCTACTGGTCTGAGTCCAATAGAACGATGGATAGAGTGATTGTAGGCATGGAGTGTATCTTGCTGAACCTTTGTCCAATTTTGTGTCAAGTTGGCAGTAAAATGTCGCCACAAGCGATTTTTAATGTGCGATTAAAACGTTCAACGAGTGCAGCTTTATAAGCACTCTTTACACTAAACAACTCAATGTCATGCCTCTCAAATAATCTTCTCACATGCTGATTTTCAAACTCTTTTCCTTGATCACTCTGAATTCTTTTTGGAATGCGACCTTCTCGAAAAATTGTTTGGAATGCTTTTGCCACTCCTTTCCCTTCTTTAGTTTTTAAAGGTTGAGCCCACGCATAACGCGAGAAAATATCAATGACGGTTAAAATAAAATTATTGCCCGAGTTATGTTTTGAAATGGAGGCGACATCGCACAAATCTGCTTGCCACTGTTCATCGATGTCATGAACAATATAATGGCGGGTGCGATACTTCTTTTTCGCTTGTTTGTGGAGTGTATAGGTAGCCTGACCCTTTAACCATCGTTTCACTTGTGATTGTGGAAGACCACTCGCTTTTGATAATTTCTTGATAGATGCAAATCCTGCCGGATGTTTTACATCATAATAGATTGACTTCAAACGCTCAGTCGATAACGACTGACTCTTTTTTCCTCCTTCTCATCTTTTTGCTTTCTTGCCTTTCTACATTTACAACAACTGCAGCATTTAGCTTTAGCGGTTTTGCGATCGTGTTCACATTGCTTAGGAGTTTCATTGTGAGAGCTGGCGCAGCAAGTGCAAGTGACAACGACATTCACCTCTGGCGGCTCATTACATGGCAAGCAACACATCTGCTTCACATTAATAGTATGAGAACATGTATTTCTTGGGAGGAGCTGTTTTACGTTTTCCTTTTACTAGTTTTAGTGGTAGTGTTGATCTACGTCGAGTTCTTCCTCTTGTTTGCTTAGTGAGTGTGGGAGGGGATGTAGCAGGTGACGTCTTAAACCAATTTGTTGGCATTTTCATCGTCTGAAGCATTGGAGCAGTAGCCACTGTTGAATCAAGTTCTTTCAATGTCTCATTATTCAAAGCAAATTTTGGTACATTATGCTTTTTCAATAGTTTAAGAAAGTATGACCAACCAGGTGGAACATAGCCCTGACGGCGCTTTCTACGTGTCGCATACTGAATCAAGTCTTCATAACGTGAAGCATCAATCACTTTATTTTCATCTGTAATGATTTCTCCTCTATCATTTACATTGAGATGGGGTTCAATACTGTTGAAAAGAGATATGGCATGTGCGCGAGATGCTAAAGGTGTAGCAGTCCATACAGAGTCACGCATCTTATTCTTCAAGCTTTTCAATTGCTCAACAGTTTCCGATTGTAATAATACAGCACGATGTGGATCTTTGATGTGAACATTTTGCTGATAATCTATTTCTTTCCTATACATTTGATTTGCAAGAGGTTGCTTTACTTGCTGCATGGCAGTCAATTGTACATATTCATCCTGAGGAATAACAATCATGCGAGAATAAGAACTCATAGTTTCTAGATAATCATGGGAGTTTTCAAAATATCACTTCGAAATCTAAATTCTGCCGGACACTCTTGCGCAAAGTCAATGAATAAGTAACCGTGTGGTTTTTCAGTAGCTGCTTGAAAAATTTCAATTAAGGCTTTTGAACCTCTCGGTGCAAGTTGTCGCGCTAAAATTTCAAATTGACTTTTATCTCGCGGATTCTTGAAAATAGCATAATAGTGTGTATTCAGGTTTCGTGTACGAGCTTCTTTTCCATCAGGAAACAAATTTTGTGTGATATAGATGATAAAGCACCTTTTATGATGTGCTGCGCGAGTGAACATATCTGTAACATCTTTTGAATTCTTACTTTCTTTTAATAAATCATCCAATACAACAACATCATTAGACTGAAGTTTATCCACTGCAATAATTCCTTCATGTCGAATAAAGTTGCGACTTTGCAATTCCTGAAACAGCGACGGTTGATAAATATCATAACACCAAATCACTCGATTGATAGGTTCCTTAAACAACTCCCTTCTTTTATCCAATAAATTCAGCGTGAAAACAGTTTTACCTGCATGAGATGGACCTGATACAGTCAGAACTTTATCACATTGAAGTCTGAAATCCATTTTAATACTTTGAGATTCAACATTTGCATAATTAACGCTTAGAGCCAAAGATATTACCCAATAGGTTACCCACGACAGGAGCTAACATTGGACGTATTGCTGAAAGGAAACCGCCCTTTTGTGTTAGAGTTTTCCTCTTTCTTTGAAGGGTGACTTTAAGATTGGAGATGAAACGCAATTTTGTGGCATATCGCTTAAGTAACTTTCGTTGTTTTGGCGCTAATTTCTTCGTCCTCAACTTCCTCACATGAGAAATAATTTCACGAATGATTTTATCGTTAGCATGTCGTATAGCATTGTATCGCTGATTTGCTTTCATTCGTCGGAGAGCTTGAATGGCTGAAGAAAACTTTGAAGACTTTTGACTTTTACGTTTCGCCATTTTCCGTGTTAGTCTTTGCTAAAACCTATCTTTACCACATTTGCATAGGTACTAACTATTGCGGCATAAGTGACACTCGAAATGAGCAATATCACAATGGTTACATTTGCAAAGTTGAATGCAATTACGTATGAAACAGCGTTGACAAAAAGCATGCTTACATCTCTTGAAGATGCGCTTTTCATTTCCATCCTTTCGCTTACATACATCACAACACATAGTTTCACCGTTACTGATGTCTATAGCAAGTCTTTTTGAAGATATGAATTTGCTAGCCTTTTCTAAATAATAGACGCATGTACAGAAGGAATATACTTCGAGAGCGAGCAGACATAGCTCGAAAACCAGTTGTGCTACAATCAAGTACCACTGCATTTTCAATTTTTCTTTATGGAAAGTTGAATGTGAATATCTGAAATCGCTTCAATCACTAGACTGCTACCATGATGGTTAAATGCGTTAAGACGTTCAGCAATTTTTATCATATGTCTTTTAAAAAATTCTTCGGGTGATCTACCACTTCCATTGAATAAGAAGCAAAATGGAAAGAGCGACTTTCCACCTCTTCCTTTCCAAAATGACTAAACTTAATTTTCGCAACTAATCGCGCCATGATAATGCTGTTAGAGAATGTATTCATTAACTCTAGAAATAGGGTGCTAGCATCATCGACCACTGCTTCGATGTCGGTCTCATCTTTATGAAAATTTATCACATAATCTTGAACAGCTCCTTTTAAACTTTGCCTATGAAAATGTAATGTTCCGCAGTCGTTTGAGAAAGACATGATCGCCCTTTATCTAACCCATCCATTGCATGAAAACAACAACTCTTCTCATAGTAACATTTATTGAATAACGGTAACAAGCATGCATTATAAATCAATGGTTTGAAAGAGATAAAATAGATACAGCTGGTAACTATCATACAGCGAGCAATGATAACCATACAGGACTTTGGCAGTGTTGAGGTAAGGAGGAAAGAAGCATTGGTTATGAACGTAGCTACTACAACGAATAGACAAAATAGGAACACACAAATCCTTAAAACGTTTCGTGACTTCATGGTAGTGTTGATTCACTCTACTATCCCAAGGCGGGAGCAAAATATCATCAATGATTAGATTGGGAAATACTTTCCTCTCCTTACCAGGATTATTACAAAAGATGCATATAACATTGAAAGCAGCTAACCATCGTTTAAAGTCAATAAGAAGAGCACTCTCACAAGAAAAGCCATAGTCTTGCAAATATTTCAGATTAAGTCCATGAATGTGTTTTCTCGCCCATTGATCAACATTGGGATCGCAGTTGGCATGTTGATGATAGACACTAACAATCTGATATGTCCAATTGTTCATAGCAATAGCACTGAGCTCCTGTACAGGTTCACCCTCACAATCCATAAAAATGATGATAGAAGCCTAAAACGGAAATTTACACATCTAAGGAAACGTTCTATAACATATTACAAAATGAAGAATTACATCGATGCTTTTCACGACAAAATACACAAATGATATGATGGCAACGAAGAAGTAAAATGTATCTAATAAGACCACGTCTACGACACTCAAAGCACATAAGCGAATTGTCATAGGGTAGAGTTAGGAAAGGACTAGTAATTCTCCTTCTTTGATTTGCGTTTTGATGCAGCAATCTTCTCCGACTTGCGCTTCGTACCACTGCTGTTAAGGATTTGATCAATTATGTCATTCACGTTGGGTGGTTTTGGAATATATAGGATGGATTCCATATGCATGGAGAGAGAGAGACTATTTTATTACCCTTGTGTCGACCATAATATAGCCCATTCACTTTGAAAAGGATATCCCAAGTACCTTCTCCGAGCTCATCACATCTGATGGGTATTGAATGATCTCCATCCTTCTTATAGTAAGTACACCAATGTGATACCGGTAGACAAATGTGATTACCATCCCAAATCTTTCTATAGGGAGTATCCTTGTCATCTCTAGCCTTCCACTCTTGAGCAAGAGGAGTAGGAATGTCCATATTTAATGTCACGTACTCCTCAATAATATCAAGTTGGTGGCGAATGTACGGACTCACGGGGATCAGTATGTAGTCCCCATACTGATTGCGCATTATCTTGACATCCGTGGAAGGGAGCATTCCCGTTTGGAGTACTACGCTATGATCGTCATAACGCAAGACTTGTTTAAATTTACGCTGTAGCGGTGTAGGATTATGTACCTTGGTTGTTTCCTCCACTGGCCTCAGTTGTAGATGATCTGACCGTAGCGAACCTTGTAACGTTTGACCGCCATTTTGTCCTACTAGTGCAGCAGATGGAGTAGATGCCTGAAAATGAAAAAGATTGTATTAAGTTTACGTTCAAGGGAGGAGAGGGAGGAAAGTAGCGACTTACCATTTTAGTTGGATAATAGAATAGAATAGAGAGAGAAAATATGAGTCCGTCACTCGTGTGATTCAACGATGGAATGATCCTCACTGTGGAAGGCTCGCTATTTATATAGAAATGCTTGATTCTCATTGGATGATGATCCTCATTGGACAATAACATCAAGCTGATTCCAAATCTGAAATCCGTTTTCCAATCCGATGCTTCGTTTGGGCGCTACAGCCCAAAACGTCCCAAATTCTAACTCTGTCGTTTTTCGCCAATGTCCCAAAATCTTAAATGGCGTCTCACATCTAAACGAAGACAGATATGAACAAGCCGATTCTTTCACTGAATTTGTCTCACTCTTACCTTTTAAACGAGCTATTGCACGACAAAATCCGTCCACTGGAAGCCAAAATCGAAGCTAGCTCTCCCGAGGGGGGGGACGTGAGCGAAAATTTTTTCTCTCCGATTGCGTTCAAATTCACCATACAGATGCAGAATTTCACGCTGAATCCGAATCTGGCCTCCGTTTTCCCATCCGATGCTTCGTTTGGGCGCTACAGACCAAAACGTCCCAAATTTTAACTCTGTCGTTTTTTCGAAAAATGTTGAAAATTTTTTCTCTCCGATTGACTTGAAACTCACCATACGGATAGAGAATTTCACGCTGATTCCAAATCTGAAATCCGTTTTCCAATCCGATGCTTCGTTTTGAAGCTTCAGCCCAAAACGTCCCAAATTCTAACTCTGTCGTTTTTCGCCAATGTCCCAAAATCTTAAATGGCGTCTCACATCTAAACGAAGACAGATATGAACAAGCCGATTCTTTCACTGAATTTGTCTCACTCTTAGCTTTGAAGCGAGCTATTGCACGACAAAATCCATCCACTAGAAGCAAAGTTGGAAGGTCGGTGCAGAGGGGGGGAGACGTCAGCGAAAATGTTTCTCTCCGATTGCGTTCAAATTCACCATACCGATGCAGAATTTCACGCTGAATCCGAATCCGGCCTCCGTTTTCTCATCCGACCACTCCTTCCACTCGAAACAGCCCATTTTACAACCCAACATTCAGCAGATTGCACGAAAAACATCACACACTATAGCCTCAAGACAAATCCTGGCGGTCGCCCAAGTCCACCACGACACTCTGTCGTTCCAGAGGGGGGGGAGTCAGCGAACATTTTGTGAACGTGGACCAACCTGGTCGGCACACCACGACAAACCACAACCTCTGTCGTTCCAGAGGGAGGGGGGGACGTCAGACGCGAAGCACCACGGCGGCCGACCACGACACTCTGCCGTTCTAGAGGGGGGGGGCGCCGGTCGAGTGTTCGCCGTTTTCTTACTACTCTTACGCTACTACAAGGCTATCTGATGAAATATCTGCGTTTGAATTGATGTTTGATAGTGAAATGACAGAGACTGTGATATATGAATCCAACAGATACGGCAGAAAGAAATTGACTTCCTGGAAAGAACTAAATAAAGAGGAATTATATTCGTTTTATGGATTATGCATCTTATGTGGACTTTATCTGGCGAAAGGTGAATCATTGAATGAACTATGGAGTGTTGTCCATGAAAGACAAATATTCCATAATACTATGTCACTCAGCAGATTTAAAGAAATTCAGCGTTGCTTGAGATTTGACAATCCAGAGACTCGCGCAGCACGATTACGAACAGATAAGCTGGCTGCTGTAAGATTGATTCTGGATGGCTTCACTGAAAACAGTAAACGCTATATGGTGTCACCGTAGACGAACAGTCGTATCCATATCGTGGGAGATGCCGGTTCATTCAATATATTCCGACAAAGCCTTAAAAATACGGATTGAAATTTTGGGCATTGAATGATTCTCAAACTGGGTACTGCTGGAACCTATCTATGTATACCGGAAAAGATGAGCCTCGGAATGCAGCTACTCAGTTGGGTGAGCATGTTGTCCTTGATTTATCTAAAGACCTCCATGGATCCGGGATTGGAATAACTGTTGACAATTATTTTTGCTCGTTGAGTCTTGCACGATCTTTATTATCTCAAAATATGACTCTTCTAGGAAGTATGCGTCATCATCGTCGGGAAATTCCCAAGGAATTACGGGAACATTGTGGCCGAGAACTCAAGTAAATTTGCCTACGCAGTAGAAGATGATGTGCGGCTCGTTTCGTATAAAGCTAAACGGAACAAAGTGGTGCTCGTTCTATATCGAGCCAACATGATTTTCCATCGATTTCTGATACCGCCAACAAGAAACCAAATGTTATCGACGATTATAACAAAACCAAATGTGGAACCGATAAAATGGATCAATTGGTATCCTCTTATTCAGTCAAGTTCAAAACAAGAAGATGGCCCGTTGTCGTCTTTTGCAATTTGTTAGACATAAGTTGTATCAACACCTATATTTTATATTTGTTGACTTTTCCAGACCAGGATCGTGGCCGGCGTGACAGGCGACGACGGTTTCTCACGGCTCTCGGAATGAAACTTGCGAAAACAACTCAAGTGTCAAACGTGATCGGCCTTTCCTCGAATAGGCCTATAACATCCCAAGCACCAATCCGAGGGCGCTGTCATTTGTGCGAACGCAAGATGGACCAAAAACAAAGAACAAAATGTTCTAACCTGCAGTCAATACATCTGCAAAGAACACTCAATATTTCTTTGTTTGAATTGCCATTAATTACTTGACTACTGCTAAATTAATGATTACAATGTGAATTAGCTACTTTTTATCTCTGATATAAGTTGTTATCTGGAATTGTGTTAGATCATCAATATGCATGATCTTGAATAAATCATGATAATATGGTGTCATGTTTTTGGTTAACTGATTGCAACTTTAGATTATCAATGGAACATAAATAATAATATTGAATTCAGTATTTCCAATTATAGAATAGTCAAACTGATTGACAATTAGTCGTTCATGTAAATAAATTAAAAAATAGATCACTCAAATGATATTTAGTAAATGGGGTCCATGTGGACCCCAAATATACTTAAAGGGGTAAAAAATATCAGGCATATGAGTGTTAAGGGAGAATACCAAGGAATTGTGATGTAAAAGAAGCGAATACCCTTGTAAGCTGGTAAACCCCCGCACGCCCCCGATACTGACCTGGATAGTCGTTGTCGCGACAATATTGCATTTGTAGTAATACGCCTGCCTACTATGTGCATTACTTGCAATTTCTCATTTTTAGCGAAGTCAAACATACTGAAGCCAACATAGAACATTTCTGTGTAAACTGGTCACAATGCACTTTTATGCATCCTCCTAATGCTGCAGAATTAATGCTGGTAAATTTGAATTGCTCCTTTCTGTGTCGCACGTTCACTTATATTTATAATACCAGACATTTCCAGATTTGATTTAAATATCATAGTCCTTGTTAGCTGAGATTACTGCAAATTGAAAATCTGATTGAGAATATTTCGGTTCGCCGAAATTTATATTTTTGAAATAGCAGAAACAAATTATCTGTGCGTCGAAAGATAAATTGATTATATTTCCTTTAAGGATATTTATTAGTTTACTTTATTGGTTTGATATTACTCTATTACTTTGCTAGTGTCAAAGTTTCAGCGGCTGATGAAACTTAAATCTTGTGGAAATTCACTTAAAATTTGGCCTATAGCAGGCGTCCTCACGCGTAGACGGCAGCATCGTTAAAAAACAGTGAATATGCGTTACTCGCGCAAAACAAGAATTGCGCTTTTTTTTCCCTATCTAAATCTACCAATGCTGAATTATGTAGTCATCCTCCTGCAAGCGACCTTCTTTACTCAAGAGAAATCGATGAGACAGCTGACGGTATGAAGTTTTGCCTCAATCAGCGCTTCCTGTCATCTTATTGGATGGTGAGTGACAGCTTGATTTCACTTCGGTTGATTAAAGTTTACGAAACATACCGAACACATCGTGTTTTCTTTTACCTGGGTCGGCGCTCAGCAGTAATTTAATTTTCTATGGGGTGTGGGGAGGGTGAGCTTGGCGTCAGGAGTCAATTTTCTTGGTGTTGACAGGGCATGGAGACGGATGAACACAAGTGAGTGCTAATGCCAAGTATATGAAACAGCCATTGGTGTAAGAAATTCATTTTCATGAAAAAATCATCAGTCGTTCCAACTAACTACAGACCCGACCACTTTGCATTACATCAACGAAACATAAGTCAGTAGATTGCTGGTGCTTATGTATTCTTTTAATTAGAATTTGTAGAATATCATTTTAAGATACTTTAAATTGATAATTTGACAGAGTGACTCCTAGGAGGCATTTTTCTTACTTTTTGTTAAACGATGCGCAAATGCATCAGACCATATTTATACCTTAACTAACTTTGTGTTCTGCAAGATGATGATCA
>CAJQUW010011200.1:0-42799 GCA_907163375.1 Prostheceraeus crozeri
AAAAATTTTGAGTTGCCCTCCCATTTTGTAACTTATGTATCTGTAAAGGAAGGATGAAATAGAATTACTAACAGGCGACATTGGCAGTCATTCTTATAATCATACAGCTAAATTGTGAGATTGGTGGAAAGTGTCGAACCTTTGAATCCGTTACAGTCATTACTCAGAGGGGATCTTATCCCAACTCCAAGGCCTCGGCCCACAAATCCAACCTCCCGCGGACAGAGCGTGCGTCATATCACTGTGGTGATATCAGCAATGAAATTTTCTAGGTCGGTTTCTTACAGAAACTCGGAATTTGGAATGTCCGAAGCTATCATCGGAGTTCAGAGAGACGACTTACCGTTGACAATCTCTCGTCTTAATGAAAAGTCTCCGTCGGTTCCCAGCTTATATAGTGTGTGGCGATCAGCTGATGACGTAATACCCATCATCCAAACACTAAAAATCCCGTCTATCTCCGGTTCTAGTGCTCCGATTGAGCTGGAAATACAACATTTCCATGTAGAATTTGACGCTGAATCCGAATCTGGCCTCCGTTTTCCCATCCGATGCTTCGTTTTGGCTCTACAGTAGGCAGCCATCGCAAAAATTCTAACTGTCGTTTTTCCGAAAAATGTTGAAAATTTTTCTCTCCGATTGACTTGAAACTCTCCGATTGACATGAAACTCACCATACAGATAGAGAATTTCACGCTGATTCCAAATCTGAAATCCGTTTTCCAATCCGATGCTTCGTTTTGAAGATACAGCCCAAAACATCCCAAATTCTAACTCTGTCGTTTTTCGCCAATGTCCCAAAATCTTAAATGGCGTCTCACATCTAAACGAAGACAGATAGGAACAAGCCGATTCTTTCAGTGAATTTGTCTCACTCTTAGCTTTCAAACGAGCTATGGCACGACAAAATCCGTCCACTGGAAGCCAAAATCGAAGCGAGCTGTCCAGAGGGGGGGGACGTCAGCGAAAATGTTTTCCCTCCGATTGAGCTGGAAATACACCATTTCCATGTAGAATTTGACGCTGAATCCGAATCTGGCCTCCGTTTTCCCATCCGATGCTTCGTTTTGGCTCTACAGTAGGCAGCCATCGCAAAAATTCTAACTCTGTCATTTTTTCGAAAAATGTTGAAAATTTTTTCTCGCCGATTGCCTTGAAACTCACCATACAGATAGAGAATTTCACGCTGATTCCAAATCTGAAATCCGTTTTCCAATCCGATGCTTCGTTTTGAAGCTAGAGCCCAAAACGTCCCAAATTCTAACTCTGTCGTTTTTCGCCAATGTCCCACAATCTTAAATGGCGTCTCACATCTAAACGAAGACAGATAGGAACAAGCCGATTCTTTCACTGAATTTGTCTCACTCTTAGCTTTCAAACGAGCTATCGCACGACAAAATCCGTCCACTGGAAGCCAAAATCGAAGCGAGCTGTCCAGAGGGGGGGGACGTCAGCGAAAATTTTTCTCTCCGATTGACTTGAAACTCACCATACCGATGCAGAATTTCACGCCGAATCCGAATCTGGCCTCCGTTTTCTCATCCGAGCACTCCTTCCACTCGAAACAGCCCATTTTACAACCCAACATTCAGCAGATTGCACGAAAAACATCACACACTATAGCCTCAAGACTAATCCTGGCGGTCGCCCAAGTCCACCACGACACTCTGTCGTTCCAGGGGGTGGGGACGTCAGCGAACATTTTGCGAACGTGAACCAACCTGGCCGGCACACCACGACAGACTACAACCTCTGTCGTTCCAGAGGGGGGGGACGTCAGCGATGGCGGCCATATTGCGCTATCTGGTGTTTGTCACTTCCTTACTACTTATATATATGAATATATATATATATATATTTCACCACTCAAATTAGCTTTCCCTGATGAATGACGCAGTGAAAATCTCATAAAGGCCTACTTGGTAAAGAATGAGTTAGTAAGCTAACCCATATACGACCGACGGTCATTTTTGACCCGAAAAGATATTACGCTTAAGGTGTTATTAGCACTTGAAAGTTGAAAGCATGTTAGTAAGGGCAACCGAGGGAGAAAAAGCTATGCTACTGTAATAATTCATAAAGGAATCACGAGCCATGCAAAATTCATTCATTCATCACAGAGCCGGTCTATTCTAGGCATTCCCTCGTATGTAGATCTTCGCATTTCTAGAACCTTGCATATAAGCCTGCCTACCTTGCGTTATTATTGAAGTTATAAGGTATCTTATAATTAATCATACAGCTCTTTCGCAACCCAAAACGTGAGCCTTAAATTTAATGATAAATGCGAAATAAAGACACAACTGAAAGTTTAATATATTTTATTTATGAAAATACACAAAATGTAAATAGGTAGAAATAGAATAACCCGTAAAGGAATTGCAATATCTTTCGATTCAATCAGTTGTTACACACAAACACGACACTACCGCTGCAGAAAATGATAAAGCAGGCATCCTTATTCAGGTCATGGACTTTAAGCTAACGCGCGCGAACAATTCGAGCAAACTACAATTGTTCCTTTTGTTTCTTTTAGCTGATGACTCTAGCCATGAATGCACTTGAATGTAACTTCCTTAAAATATTCTGTTCATGAGTTATCGAACTGCTTGAACGCCTTCATCGCGCCTGCGGGCGCGCATTTTTCCAAGCAGCATGGTCATAAAGGTGTTCGACAGTTGCAAGTTGACTAGTATGCTACTATATTGACGATTGTTTTTCGATTGCCTTGAACTCCAGAAATATTTGCAATATTCTTTTTCATTTACTTCTCATTGTGACGGCCGCACTTTGCCTCTGCTACGGCCGCAGGTTGCGCACCCCTGCTCTTGAGCATCGTCGTCGCAAGAGTCTGATAAAACTAGTCAAAAGTGCGGTGCATCCCGCCCATCCTCTTCACCACATGCTTCACTGCGCTCCAAATCTTGCACGACTCCACTCTCGCCACACTTTGACGATCTTTGCCAGGAGCATGCCAGAATCGGACTTCGCAGTGTCCGAGGGCCTGAACGCTTTGATCTCGGAATTGACAATTCATCCACCTAGACATCGTCTCACTCGCCATTAACTAAACAGGCTTCGCCGTGGGGCTGGAAGACTTTTTGCTGCCGACATGTTTCGCTGGAGACTTAGAAGTTCCCCTAGCTGCCCGTTGCGGTGCAGATTTCCAGACTCATAATCACATAATGACGGAATGTCCTTTGTTGAAACCCCCGTGATCCCTCACTGATGTGTATGATTAAAGACTTATGACTTTTCTTGAACGATGTAAATTTTGAAATTACCTTTTTCATACGAATATATATATCTGCTAGAACATATCTGCTGTTCACTATATAATTGAATGCATGCTTGTTCACACAATAGATGAAGATTTCTTTCTGTTTTTTTGCTCAATTCTCTTTCTTTGAGAACATTCAATTTCCGCATCCTACGATTTTTATTTTTCTTGAAATAAACATCAACAACAACAATTATATTCATGAATTCAATTCATGCTTGAAATTTCTGCATCATGAAAATGAAACAATCTTGAAAATCACGGCATGTTGCAAAATAACTCACGCAGTTCCTGATGTTGAGAAAGTATATGAAACAAGTGGAGAAAATTAAATAATTAAAGTTCATAATTAATCATTCTAGGCCACGAACCATCAATTCCCGTGACCTCAGAAGTCATAGTGAAGTGTAGGTTATCTTGGAATTCCAGCGGACAGCGATCCGTCCGAATATTATTTTTCGTCATCCGGTGACGTTATCATATCACACATATAATACTTGAAGGCGAGTAATGTTGACCCTCTTGCACAGTAATTTGTAGATAGCGGTGATAATGCTTCAATATTTTTACATTTTCCGATGCTTTCCGGTATCTTGAAAATAATCAAAAATGAACTCTAATGTTGTTTCATATGTCTTTGAAAGAAACAATTAAAAGCGCGACATTTCATCCGCCACTGACAAAGTAATCAAGCTATTTAGCCGTTTTTTATTTTTCTACCATTTCTGTTGTATATCTCTGCAATTTCTGTTTTCATCTAGTTGAAAGAATTCCAGTAGAGCTATAATAGAGACATACTCTCATCTAGGCTATATGCAATATAGATCAATATAGTCATCTCAACAATATGCTGTCGATATCACTTAGAGATGACTTCTGCCCTCACTCGCATTCCTTTTGAACCGTCAGCGTGGCCTAGTGAAGAAGGTGCGAGCTCGTCTCCACTGCGGACTTCGGTTCGATTCCTAGGTCAGTCGAGTGCGGTCGGGGAATCAAGGGTGTTGGTGTCTTGTATTGACTTAATAGCTGTCATTCTCTTTCGATATTCAATGAACTACGACAGACCTTTGTTGTCACTCTCATCTAGTATGATGAGAGTAACTTTCGAATAGACCCATTGGCAAACAAATTAAAGGAGGCCTATCTAAATCGACTTGAAATTGTTCACCACTATTAGAATTTTCCTAGTACTCTATAAAATACGCATAATTCTGGAAAATGTAGACCTTTAGTGTGACAATTCAAGAGGTGAGAACATATGAGCAAGATTTGTTGTGAAGGATGGAGACCCTACTTTGATAAAGATTTTGAAGTTTGATTGACTATCAGACAAAAATCTAGAACACGCATGTTCTTAAATGAGTGCCTCAGTGTATTTTTCTATAAATTTTCGATGTACCGATGTGAGCAGATGTGGCGAACGTAGCGCACTAGCAGCTCCCACCTGAAAATGTCAAAATACACATTTTTCCGTGATTTTTGTCTATTGCGTTGTTGATCAATTAAACAAAATTCATCCAAATAACAAACTATGTAGCTACATGAAATTCTCATTTTTGATGGAATTTCTATATTAACATGAATTACTTTTTGCAGATCTCGCAACCATTATCAAGCACTTGGCCCTGTTTATTTTCAGTAACCCTTCATACTCATCACTATCCCCATTACTAATATTCTTTCTCTGAACTATAGTCGACTTCTAGCATTCTGATGAAATCATTCATACCAAGGTTGGACCTTGGGTTTTGGGTCGACCTTGGGTAAGTGATACAAAACTTGGGTTTTCTATTAATGCTGAATGTATACAGATCAAGTTATAAAAATTAATATTTTGATTTGAATCTTAGGAGAGCTACAGAATAAGAGCATAAAGTTCGGATATTTTATCAAATTTCCACTGGATTCACAGAATATTTCAAAAATGGAATACTTGTGATTATTAGCTATTTCATTCTGGACTTGACAATACCGTGCATTGAAAGTTCATACATATTGTATCTACTGCAAGCTTGCATGTATTTTGTTGCATTTGTGCATATTGAATTTTTATATATTCCGTATATTTCATATCTTCGCACCCTTAACTTTATGCTATTGCCAATATTAATCCAAAAATAAATTCATTCCGATCTCGTATTCTAAGTATGTTTAACCATGCGCCTCACTGCGCAGCTGTGTATAATATTTATCAAGTTTGTTTATATTTCTAAATGATAAAGTGAAAACAATTGCTTTCCTATGAGCAATGTGTAACTCAATCATAATTAAATCAAAAATCTTCAATTAGTCAGCATATTAGTGTAGGTTAAATTAAAAGAAAACTTTATGACGTTAGGTGATGGTCGCCAGCAGGTGGTTTTTCCAGTTCAATGCTTTCATCATGGAAAAGTAAAGACGTTCACACCTTCTTTATACAGTGACCAAAAGTCGAAGTTAATTAAAACAAAAATTTGCAGGTGCTGAACGTTTTGGGAATTCTCCCCTCGTCAATGGTGTAAAGTCAATCGGTCAATCGGGACTTTGCCGATTGACTTTACGCCGCTGACGAGGGGAGAATTCCCGAAACGTTCAGCACCTGCAAATTTTTGTTTTAATTAACTTCGACATTTGGTCAATATATATAAAGGAGTGAACACATTTATGACGTTATACATGTACTTAGGCTACTAATTACAATTATTGCAATAATAAATCGTCTCCCACTAATACCACACTTCTCAAGGGCCCAATAGGAATTTTGCCTTGTAGAAGAATCTTTGTGTCAGCACAAAATACAAAGAATGCACTTCGTTTACCTGATTTCATTCATTTATTTAAACTTGGGCTTGTGTTTTGGGTTTTGACCCCAAGTTTTTGACCAACCTTGTTCATACTTATTTAGAAAAACTTCTGATGTCCACTTCAATCGGCTGCAATAGCTCGTTAAGCTTTTCTTTGTACACTTATTAAAAAATCTCTACAAATTCAATCATTGAAAGAAAGGAAACTACTTAAAACAGTGTTTTTAAACACTACTCGATTTATAACCAGACTTGGTCGAGTGAAAAGCTCGCTCTCAGTTTGGCAGCTATTTGTCGCTAATCCTACTACGAAAAAGATTTTGAAATTTTATGAATCTAACTATCAATTATATAAAGATCTATTCTTCAGAAGCACATTTATCTGAAGCATAATCTAGACCAGTGTTTCTCAAACTGTGGTACGCGTGAAACATTCTGCATGAGGCCATTTTTTGGGAAATTTACTAACCAATTAAGTTTCTGTTATTTTGGAAAATTGAAAGTTCAATTAAGCAGTTTCTGGCAGTGACTCGTGAAAAATCTGCGGTTCCGACTCATTTTCATAATCAGCAAAATTGTATATGATAGAAATAATTATTTATCTTCATAGAGTGATTGAAAATTGAAGTTGTCAGCTTTTGATTTCATTATGGCAGCATCTGAACTTTCAATGATTGTAAAGATACCATACAGGTATATAGCCTAAGCTTTATAATTTCTCTACAGAATCAATTTTCATTATCTGAACTAAACTTCATAATTATTGCTATCAATTTCTTTGCTATTATAATATTAAGTACCGGTATATCATTATAATATATATTAAGTGATACACGGCAGAGATTTCGGCTATCAAGTGGTGCGCAATGAACTACAATCAACTGCAAAAGCCGTCTGTCCCTGGCAAGCCATTATAGAGAAGCATTTTTATTTCGAAATAGCTGGAATGAACGAAAAAGCTTCATACTAACATGATGGAATATAATGACAATCATTTTCGTGCAATATTTCAAAAAATGACTTTTTCAAAACCTTTCTTCCCTGGAGAAAGACGATGTACAGTATTTACTTACCAGTCTTTTCAGATTCGCCACATTTTTGACGGTACTTCGATACAAGTTAAACACCTCTGGTGTATTCTTATAAACTGTTAAAGAATTCACTGGCCAGACTTGGAACACAGTAACAAAGATCAGCGAGAGAGTTCCGACTGTAACCGAGGTGGTCCACGCCATAGGAAAGAAATGTGTCCACGCCTCATGTACAAATCTGTTAGAAACATAGCACAGAATTTACATCCTATCTTCCTCTGTGTCTTCAGAAAAAGTAGTGAATGATAGATGAGTGATATCTTGATACCTGCATGAACAACAGCACCAACAAAAGACTTTACACAGCACAAGTTAAGGCAATCGTCACATTTAGGACATAAGGGTAGCAACACATTTGCGTGAAGTGAAAACAGACTGTGCTTCAATAACCTTAAGTTTATTGATGAATATAAAGACGGTGTTCTGATGTCCGATAAATCAATGAGATATTCAATGAAAGTAAAAATTAAGAGAGATTAGAAAACGCAATACAAAATTATGAAAAGTTTGTTGCTAACTGATGCGAAAAAGTCGTCATTGTTCAAAGATACAGGCACAGTTAGCTGGTGTGAACACAGAATTAGATTGCATAACTCTTTCAGTTTACTTGAAGTGAAGACTAATTCAAAACGATGGCACATGCTGGAACTTACTGTGTGACAAAAAGGAATTCCTAATACCTTGCACAGATAGGAAAGACAGCTGTGCGTCGTGTGAATTCCTCCAAAATGCTTCGATTGCCTCGATTCCTTTACACAAGTTTTCTCGTTATTGTTGGTCCGTCAGATTCTTTGTTTAGAAATTGACAGGCGTGAGAAATTTAATTCACTCCATCTCATCGTAGGATTTATCAATGGATGGTACTGTGACAGCGAAGTGTGACCGAACGAAGAACTCGATGTGTATGACACGCACACCACTGGCTGCTGTCTGAGGCTCCCTGCTTATTCAGTGACGACTTATTGTTTGCCCGTAGATCATGCGTGGTGTGTGCCTTTTCATTATTGCATGTGAGATATGACTCCAGCCTTCTAGGAAACGACGACTGGGGAACGAGCTGTCTTATTCAATAAGTGTGAAACTCGAAAACTAAAGATATCTATGATGAGCACAAAAATATCTATGGCAGCTACTACCTTTTAATGAAGATTACCTTTCAAATGAAGACCTAAATCGTCGGCGTTTAGCGCTCGGATTTGTAGAACATTAGTACGCCAAGTAAGTCCAAGGATTGACACGATATACACTACATGGTCACTGTAGCTTAGCTGGTCTCTGATAATAAGTGCTTGAGGAATGATTCTTTCACTTAGATTGTATTGATGCCGTGGATTGGAAAAACCAAATTGAAGCCGCATACATTTTCTCAAAGTTGAGTCCTAAACCGTTGTCGTTGGACCATTGAAGAAAATTACCGATGTAATGTTGTAAAACTTTGTAAATATCTGATTGATCCACAGGCTTGACAACAAAGGTCTGTCGTAGTTCATTGAATATCGAAAGAGAATGACAGCTATTAAGTCAATACAAGACACCAACACCCTTGATACCCCGACCGCACTCGCCTGACCTAGGAATCGAATCGAAGTCCGCGGTGGAGACGAGCTCGCACCTTCGCTACAATATGAACGCTGTTAGCGTTCTGTCAATAATAATAGGACAATATGCTGTCGATATCACTTAGAGATGACTTCTGCCCTCACTCGCATTCCTTTTGAACCGTCAGCGTGGCCTGGTGAAGAAGGTGCGAGCTCGTCTCCACTGCGGACTTCGGTTCGATTCCTATGTCAGGCGAGTGCGATCGGGGAATCAAGGGTGTTGGTGTCTTGTATCCACAGGCTTGTCGAAAAATATAGTAAGCTTGACAACATCTGCGTATTTTGTGATAGTGCTGTTCTGTATACACTCTTCATGATGATGTATGAATATTGTAAATAATAAAGGGCCTAAAACAGACCCTTGGATTACTCCGCTGGTGATCGGCATACTATCTGACATGATGCCGTTGACGCAAACTTTTTGGGAGCGGGTTCGAAAAATATTCCTGATCCAGATAACAATATATCGAAAATTACACCATGCCCCTTATGCCATTAATTTTCCGAAGTAGACAACTATGTGGATCAGTGTCAAAGACACGTGAGAAATCGAAGAACATGACGTCCTCAACTTTACCTTTGTCCAAATTCGAAACAAGTGCGTCAACAAAACTCAGACCTGCAGTCTCAGATGACTTTTGCAGATAAAACCATGTTGAGAAGATGATGATTTTCCATGGATCTTAATAAATTCAGACATGTGATTGCAAACAATACGACGCACGCAGTTAGAGGGCAATAATTCCTAAGGTCAAATTTATCTCCTTACCTATAAATAGGAGTGATTGCAGTTTGGCACCGCGCTTCAAGAATAACACCAACAGATAATGACAGAGTAAAGAATACAGACAACTTTGAGGCTGGAAATTCCGATGAATAAGAATGACACAATCTGTAAAAGTGCATCTATACAAAACAGCTTGTACATGCCACAAACACTTCGTTATCTGCTCTCTGGATAACAAAATGTGGTGTTATATTGACCTAGTCATTGAAGTTCCTCCGCACCTGCTCCGCGATAATGACATTTCAAATTGTAGGTTTCTTATGTTATGGCGCACCTTGAACCAGCAAAGATCGCTTGGTCCATCGACACCGGACGCGCCGCGGCATGACCAAATGCCCGCTCCCAACGCGCCGTACAGTTAAGGGCGGGTCTATCAATAACGTAATATGCAATTAATTCCTTGTACTTTTTTATTGTTTTAATATTCACATTTCTCGTGTTGCATATATCCTCTCATTTTTGTAGTCCTCATAGACAATTTCCTTCCTATTCGTAAGCATCAAACACGAGATTCAAAGTTGGCAGACAATCTCTCGATATAGCCAGTTAATATGCGCATGATCGGTCTGTCAGTTTGCAAGTAGAACCACTAATTATTGAGTCGGATCCTCCTGAAAAATGAGAACTTGGAATCGTCCTCATTGCATCCAACATCAGAAATCAACAACAGGAGGTCTCATCTTTCAATGTCAATGCAACTCCCTCGTTGATATGTATCCAAATTTTGATAAATTTGAGACACAAATTTAGCAAGCATTATTACGTAGAAATACGCACCTTTACACACTAATGATATCTCGTTTCAGTTGTCATCAACTGGAAATCGAATGTTAGAAGCAATATCTGATTTTCAGCAAATCACACGCAGAATCACAAGTGGCTGAGGAGCTCTTGGCCCGGGCTGCAGGCCAATTTATTTTCATTCACTGTGAAAGTCAGTATGGTTGCGAGGAAATATCCTGATGTAAAATACGATGTCATAATGTGTTAAGGTAAATACATCCAAATTGGGTTCCCACGTTGGCGTGATCTAAAAATAATGTGATGGAATGATGCAACCCTGCAAGCGCAAAATATGTGTAATTTTAGAACTGTATTATGATCAAAGTTCATCCATGTATCCAAGAAAACGTTATCAGATGCTGATCAGTCGAAGGATCGTCGAATCACCAAAATTATACATGTTAACGAAATGTGAGCATGAATCATAAAATCGCTGTTGACATAACAGGACAAAGTGCAGAGAACGTGACATTTGAGTCATGTCACCATTATAAACCATCTTGCATTCAACTTAGTAATACAAGTGATATTAATTGACAATATCTGATGAAACTTCTGTCATCGAATGGCTAGGCCATACAGTAAGTACATGTACATTAGGTAGAGTACAACTCAGCAATTAAATCCCCAATGTGTATGCACTTTCGATTTTATTAAATGAACTCGAGTTGAGACCCAGTATCAAATGTGAGATATGCAAATTATTACAGTGTTGGGGAAATTGACACGGATTTGACTGATTATGATAGCAATACAGAGGGAATAATGGTATTTTACAAATCTTCCGTGATATGACAACCTTGGAGAGGCAATGTTTGTTAAATTAGCAATTCGATAGGTTACTGTTGCTTTAATACTCAGGTTTATTAAGAACAGCATTTTCTGAAGCGTGAGTATGCCACAAAACCTGTCACTGAAAGAAGAAAACATCATAATCAGGAAAAATGCCGGAGAGATTACATAATCAAATAATTCTATTGACAAACATGCTTCAATACTCAAAACGTACCATCATCAGTGAACAGCGAAAGTGATACATGCGCAAAGACTTGAATACATCCGAAGGTTAATTCAAAAGGAGCGCGAGCAATAATAACAATAACAAAGAAAAACAACTGAAATAACAACAATTTATCAGTCTGCGTCTGAGTATTCATGAGCTTCATATTTTGGTTCTTGTAAGATTTTATCAGTTAGGTTTCTCCAATACGAGTATAATTGGTATGTAATAGAATGGAGAGCGACTTCTCACTTGGGAAATGGACATGTAGTGAGATTTCAGAGGCTGGTCTGCCGTTGACTTGCTCTTTGTTCCTAGTGTATCAGTGGCGACGAGTTTCCCCGATATAGCAGTCTTGACAGTGCTCACAGCTGTATTTGTATATTAAGCAGGAATGCTCGTTAAACGGAATAGGATCTTCATAGCGACATACGTGTTGGGATTTGTAAGTATTATGAGTAGGGCGGTTTTTTATTGACCTAGAAAATTACGAATTTTGACTTTATTTTCAAGTAAATTTTTACCTAAAATTTTGACCCATAAAATCAAATAAATCTCGTATCGCTTGATGCTCCAATTCATGTAAAGGAATATCAGCGGCTAAAAACACTGTTGTTACATGCTTAGCCAGATCAGGTTTGAAGTTCAAGAAGGTCTGACTTTCATGCTTTGATGAGGTGGGTGAAGAGGTAATTCTTTGTAACTTCGTCGCATGTTTGGCACTTTTACGACGACTGTCAATCATAAACTGTTTCGCGTATTTCGCCAGGCATTCACAAAGCACACAGAAAAGTTCATTCCTTGGTGTTACTTTAAATTCTTGAGGATATTGGCAAGTAATTCTTTTGCACTTGGATGCATCACTTTCAGCTGTCGAAGATAGTCAGTGTCAGTTAACAAAAAGATGTAGTTATGTGCGTTGAAATCCTTGCGAGAATATTTATTGTCCAAATAGCTTAGCTTTTTGTTTTGATTGAAAAGAGTTCGGGAAACCCAGATCTAAAAATAGCGCTTAGGAAGGCCAGGTGTCTAGAAATAGCGCCTGGGAAGACCAGATTCCTGAAAAATTTACTGTCTTATTTAAACTTTTTGACCTTATTTGACTACATTTGACCTTATTTTTACTCTATTGACTATATTGACTTCATTTGTTTATTTAGACCGTATTTTTACTTTATTGACTTTATTGACCGCCTTAATTATGAGCTATCTTTAACCGACTATTTTTCAAAATGACTTTTATTCTGTGCACCTTCATCGCAACATCTTTATGACTTTCTGGAAGATATAGTAGTTTCTTTGTTATTGTTACTATTGCTCGCGCTCCTTTTGAATGAACTTTCGGATGTATTTAAGTCTTTGCGCATGTATCACTTTTGCTGTTCACTGATGATGGTACATTTCGAGTATTGAAACATGTTTGTCAATAGAATTATTTGATCATGGAAAATATCACAATTAACTTTAAAAGATGTAAATGGGTCCACATTAATATTCAGAATCAAGAAATGAAACACAAGCTTAGTGAATTAATAAGTTCAGTGAATTAATAAGGTCATGCCACTGAATACTGAAAATTTCATTCAAGAAAAACAATAAGATCTCAACTTTTCCAGGAAGACTTGCATTATAATGTGGTTCATTAAATTTCCATGGTTATCAGCTCAATTTCCGCTTATCCGTGCTAGTACATATTTATTACTTTTGATATCCAATATGTTTCATGCTACTTATACAGTGGGTTCACGTCGCTAGTAGGCCCTATATAAACACAGGAATAATCTGCAACAATTCAGCATCTTAAAAAGTGATCAAACATTTCTTAGACCGCAGGAAGTTAATCCCCGCAAAAAATTGAATCTTTTGATACAAAAAATTTCCCTGTATGCTGACATTTTCTGAGTTGACACTCGACACTCTATCTACCATAATGTTTCTTCTATTGCACGGATAATTCATGTACTGATAATATCCATCACTTTGCGCAGTTTTACATACCGGTACTGCACTGCTGGGAAGAAATACTGTTGCTCTTCAATAATATGATCAAACCTGTGATGCTACAATAGCATGCGTATCAGCATGTCTACAGTAATCACCTTGACGGCAATTTTTGTACTGTCTTCTTCGCAAAGTGAATTCCCTTTCTTATTTGGAAGTTGTATTTTCCTCCGACATTAAGTGGAACGAACACATTTCAAATATGGAAAAGTAGCTTCTCGCATATTATTATCATTCGAAATTCGGGTATAGGTAAGGTTAAAGGATTCCATTGAGATGAATGGATAGATTTCATGTCTTGACCTAATTTTGGCGATTTTACTCATTTTGTAGAGGCTCTCAGTCATCAAATACTGAATCATGTGACTCACTTCAACTTTTATATCGAAGTTGATGTTCTGAACTCAATTGTGTTTCAAATTTCATTGCATTCTGATAAATAGCTTCTTTTCTGCAAAAAAAATATGCGAATATTGCCGAGTGCTTCATAATCCATAGATATTTCTTGAGTTTTACCATTGCATTCCGATGAGAATCCTTCAACCTTACCTATAACCAAAAGTGACTGGCTCTGACACTTAATAATTTGATTTCTGTATTCAGCGTTTCAAGATCTACAAATCCATGATATATATATATATATATATATATATATATATATATATATATGTGTGTGTGTGTGTGTGTGTGTGTGTATATTTTCAAAATAATGGTAATCGACAATTTCAAAGAAAAGTTACAAGAAATAATGCTACATATACTCGTATCTTCAAGGAAACAATAACTGAACTTTATTAGATGTTGAAACGCGTGTAAATGGCTCATTCATATACGTGGCAGTCTTGATTGCAAGTGAATTTAGTCTGCGAACAGAATTGACATGTGGCAAGATGACACGACCACTTCTAGCGATAGGACAGAGCAAATTGTTCAATGTGCTTCTCATTCATCGCATGCCGATAGAGCTTGGTGGCCTGGGAAATACATCTCTCTTCCAGGGATGGCAGGCACTCATTTTTGCAGCCACGGCCACAAAGAAGACGATGAAAGCAGTTTTGAAGCACCATCAGTCGGGACATATCTTTCTTGGTCATTCCAATCAATAAAAGAAATGAATATTCTATCACCGATCTCATGATACTGTAGTACATTCTTTTCAAGGACCAGTAGTTCAAATATGACCTTATCAATCTTAATGGAAACAGTCTTCTTGATGCATTTGATGCCACTCTATCGATGTGGCCAGACCCAGTACCTTTTTTGTTGAATACAGCACCAAGAATGTTCAGCTTATCCACGTTTTCGATGTTCGGTAAATTTACAGTGGGAGAATCTGCCGCTTTGCGATAGTAAGGCTTTTGCACTTCTTTGTGTTGATGGGTAGACCGTGAATAGCTGACCATTGTGTGACGACTTCATGATTTTTATAAATGTGCTGATTTTGACCGTTTTTATAAATTGGCATGCATAGTGTAAGATCATCCGCATATTCAATAACCTTAGACGCGTCATGATGAATGGCAAGATCTCCCAAAACAACCGAAAAAAGAAATGTCCCAATAATTGATCCCTGTGGTACGCCTGAAGTGACTTGAGTTATTGAGCTGTACACTGTGCCTACACTGACATGCTGACTTCGGCTTTCCAAATAATTACAAACCCATGAAATCAATACATCTGGCATATTACATTCAATGAGGCGATTAATTATAATGTCGTGTCTTAGCCGGTCGAATGCCTTCGAATAATCATACGTCACGATTTGAACACCGGATGTTTCTGAACTGTCTAGACACTTCGTGAAATGATCGTGTAAAGTAATAAGGGCACACGTGGTTGAAGATCCGGTACGAAAGCCAAATTGATTAGGACCAAACTCCTTCAGAAATAACGGCTTTGTAAATCCTAAAAAATGATTCTCTCGAGAATTTTACCAGGAATGGGTAGCAAACTTATTGGTCTGATATCGCCTGGTGTCGTTGGAGAGGAGATCTTCGATAAAAGTGTGATCACTGATGCTTTCCAAACGACAGGGACTTTTCCACTTCGAATAGACAGCTGATATAATTTAGTCAAAGGTGACGCCAAGATGTCTGCTGCAGCCCTGTACAATTTAGCAGGTATTTCAGCTGAAGTCTTATTACAGGATAGATTGCGTTTCATTTGCTGAAAAAACGGGTAAGTTCTGCTGTGCAGGTGCTCGGATTGTATTTGAAAATGTCATACTAATCGCATCAACGGCACTTTGCAAACTCTCGTATCTGTTGTATAATGGTCTCATCGTATCATTCGTTTTCCGAGAGCAAACTTCATTAAACATTTTCCAATAATTATTTCTTTTTAATTTTTTTATCCATATCAATTTCGATTTCTCTATTTCCTTCTTTACTTTTTCCTTCAGAAAAGAGAAACGTGCAAAGTCTCTTAGTCGGAATGCCGTCCATCTATCATTTATTAAAGACTTCACTAAAGGAGTAATCCATGGCTTGGTCTTCTCCGAGAAAGTGATAAATTTGACTGGAATAGATTTATCAAAGGCAGCGTTTATCAGATGATGAAACATTTCACACTTCGATCAAGATCATGTTGATCATCAGATGGAAAAGACCAATCACAGTATTCCAATTCTTTCAAAAAAATAGTCAGTATTTGAATTACGAAGATCAAAAAATTGTCGAGTAACTTTCATATCATTCAATCGAACAGAATTCGGAATTCCCAATAATGAAATATGTGGTGTAGATGATGCATCAATGGGAGCTGATCCGTAGATGGTATATAATGTAGAAAGAGATTCTGATACTAGCATGTTCTGCATGTGCATAGGTGGGCTTCTTATGTAAGTTTATGAGATTACAATTGTTGCAAATCAACCTCGTATTCAATCTGTTCATGTCACCACACAGAATGATATCAAAGGATGGGAACTTTTCCAAGAATGAGTCAATGAAGTCGATCACAAAATTTGATATAGTTTGATGACTACTGAGAACAATTTGAGGAGGAAAATAGCAACCAATTAAAAGAATTTTACAATTTAGCTTTACTGCTACCATTTCTATACCATTAGGTTTTCCTATAATCGGAATTCTTTCGGGGCAAAATGCATACTTCGACCATATTCCAACTCCTCCACCCATACGATCAGTCCTGTCATCTCGAAAACAAACATAACCAGGTATGTGAGTCATGGATTCTGTGTGATTTTGTTGAAACCAAGTTTCGGAAGTTACAAAACAGTCAATATGTTTCAAAATCAATGTGGAATTAATAATATCCATCTTTGGAAACGCAGATCGAATGTTTGCGCATGACACTGATAGAGAACTTTGGGGAACTGCTTTCCAATTACCCCCTAAAAGATGTGCTGAAAATCCTTTATGTCATTGCATAGCATCACTTTATTGCAAAAAATGACAGCGTCCTCTCCATGATCTCTTCTCATTTTCAGTTCATGTCGCAAGTTCCATAATTGCCTTTGATGTAAAGGAGTCAAATATGACTGTCATACACCGATTTATATGAATTTGAATTTTGAAGCATTTTCCCTCTTTTCAGGATTTTGAACTTCGCATCTTCATTGCAGCAAGTAACTTTCAACAAGCGAGGTTTGTCCTTAAAGCTATGTTCACACATGAGAGCTGAGACCTGAGACTCAGGCAATCATCCAATCAAACGGCAAGATTGCAGTTTCCGTCGTCCATTTCAAGCGTCAAGCAAAATTTTGCTGCGACTAACTCCACGTAGTCTGAACAGTCCTGAGACATGCCTGAGACCCACTAACTTCATCCGTTGTCTTTTGTGCGGGGTGACCAGGGGGAGGCTCACCACGTTTGCTGAGAGATAGTGTGAACGGTCCTGAGACAAGCTTCTCTCAAGTTTCTGAGAGAAGCCTGTGAGACAAACTCCACGATCCTTGTCTCAAGTGTGAACAACCCTGAGACCTTCAACTGAGACAACGACCATGTCTCAGCAAAAGTTGTACGAGTTTCAACTTTTCTGAGACTTCCTTGTTATCAACATCCAACTGGATTTTGTATTCGACGCTCATTTTTTTGTACACATATACGCGGAATATTACTTTGTGCTCATGTGTTTCTGTTGGTTGCACAAGTCAATTCAGTCTAAACCAGTGATTCATTTGATGACATTTACGATAGTAATTAAACTTGTAAATATTGTCATGTTTTGCTTCTTTCAGAAATCTGAATTTACGATGAATCAGACAGAAACATAATGAGGCACGTACAGGCTACTTTAACTTGATTGATGAAATTAGTTTTGAGCCATATCATGGTGGCCTTGTTTTCTACTACAAAAGCGGGACACTAAGTAGTCAGTAGTAGAAAAAACATGAAAAACAGCGGACTTGCATCTACATGTTCGTAAAGATACGCAATAGTCAACTTAATGTCAATGCGTTGAATCACGACGCGCATAAAATTTCAACAAGCAGGAATCTTTTAATTAGGATTTCTTCGGTTAGTTCATTCCCACATGTATGCCGAATGAAACCAGTGTTGTCAATTCAGTTTTTCAAGAAACTCATTTAACCGAGTTTGCCGGAAATTAACCAAGTTAAGTTTAACTCGGTATACTGAGTTTTATAACTCAGTAAAATATTCCAGCAATACTCGGTTAAATCAGTTGCAAAGGAAAAATACACAAGTAGGCCGAAACTCAAGATTGGGCAAAAACTTGCGTTGGGTATACCCTAAATTTGGGTCAATACCCAAGTTTCAATAATTGAGTAGAATCAAGTAAACGAAGTACATTGTTTGTATTTTGTGCTGCCATAAGAATTCTTCTATAGGCCAAAATTCCAATTGGGAGCATGAGAAGTGTGGTATTAGTGTGACACGATTTTTTTATTGCAATAGCTGTCATTAGTAGCCTAAGTACGTGTATCACGTTATAAAGCTTTCCTTTATTTTAACCTACACTGATATACTGACTAATTGAAGATTTTTGATTTAATTATGATTGAACTGCACATTGCTCATAACAAAGCAATTGCTTTCATTTTTTCAATCAGAAATACAAACAGACTTGATAAATGGCATCTGCGTAGTCAGTGCATGGTTAAGCATGTTTAGAATACGAAATTGGAATTAATTCATTTTTGGATAAATGTCGGCTATTGCAGAAAGTTTAAGGGTGTGAAGATAACTGCGAAGATATCCATGTAAAATGCATGAAATATGTAAAAATGTAATGAGCAGCAAAATACATGTAAGCTTGCAGCAAATGCAATATGTACGAACTTTCAATGCGCGGCATTGTCAAACCCAAAGTGAAATATCCATTCATCACTAGTATTTGATTTTTGAAATACTCTGTGAATTGAGTGAATCTTTGAATAAAAAATCAGAACTTTATGATCTTATCACGCCTCAAATCAAAATATCAATTTTATAACTTTATTTGTTTAGGTCGCATATGCAGCATTAATAGTGCAGCAGACCCAAGTTTTGTATAGAAAAAAACATGTTTTGCATCACTTACCCAAGGACGACCCAAAACCCATGGCCCAACCTTGCAAACCATTAGAAACTGATCATTATTTAGGTATATTTTATAAGCTCTTCAATCGAATGCTTTTTTTATCAAAGTTTGAAGGAAGAGGATGAGTCATTTCACCATCTAGGTACATGGCCCCAAGTAGAAAATTAAAAACATGAGATTGATTGAGTTCATGAGAGAAAGAGAGAAACGTTTATATATTTGCAAAGTAAATAGAAATATCTTAGGCACATACAAAGACATATATAGAGAGAGCAAATATATATACGAGACTGACATTTCAAAATTAGTACAATTAGCACTGGTGCACGGAAGCAGTCTAATAAAAATTAAATGTTGTCCAAGTGTAAGATTAAATGTAATGAACAGAAAATGTTGAAACACGAGTGTTAAGTCAGTCCAAGTGTTATTAACAATTATTGCTGCAGCCGGGAAGAACGAATTCCTTCTCCTGGTAGCTTTACAAGGTGGAAAAACTATACCTCTCCTCAACATTGCAGATATGACAGAGCTGATCTGAATTCGCCCGAGAGAGGGAAGTTAGAAGAACTTCTAGACTGTAAAATTTAGGCTATTTTTGTGGCAGGCTATCTACTATTGATGAACGTTTTGAAGGAGGCATAGAGCCTAGGGAAAAGAAATACTAGTACTTCATACCATAGACCACCTCGATGGTTTTGCGATTGATAAATTTGATAAATGTTTGTGAAGAATTGTTTGTTGCGTGTTTTCAGAAGTCGTAGTTTGTTTCATTTTATTTTCAGTGCAAGAAAACAGGCCCATAGGCCCAGTAGGCTTATGAGCATTTCATACTTGTACTGAAATAATTTGACGAAAAATAACCAATCTTAATGGGCAGGCATTCAAAAAGAATTTGAGATTTAAGTTCAAAGGAAATCAATGATGTAAAAATTATCAAAATTACTCATTATGTTAAAATAGCAATGCATTAAACAACCTACGTAAACGAGTTGATGACCTTTTTACGTGGAGTATTTTACGAATACCTATAGGCTTTCAGCGGCTTGCCTACGTCTATTCTTCATGACGATTTATGACAAAATGAATCATGAGTCTCAGCAAGCTTTCACATAGTCTGAACGGAACCTGAGAGTTAGCGCAACAAAAGGATATTAATAGAAACATTTTTCAATTTATCTGCGACCTGATGTCGATAGTGTGAACAGGTCTGAGACCTAGGTCTCAGCAGATCTCAGGTCATGTCTCAGCGAGTCTCAGCGTCGATAGTTCAGTGAAGGAGAGGCTCAAGAAAATGAGGGGCAGCTTTTTTCCTGAGATCTGTCTCTAAAGTGTGAACGGGTTGGTCTCAGGTTTGATTTGAGGTCAACTCTCAGGCTCTTCTCTCATGTGTGAACGTAGCTTTAGCTTCCCAATACGAGATATCTTGTAATCATCAGATTCATTCACACCGATCACCTGCAGAAGATTATCAAATGTGTCAGAATCATTTGATTGTCTTTCTGTAACTGAGCCAATATTTGATTCAGGAATGCCGCTAATTATCAAATTGAGTTGTTTTCGGTTCCGTTGCTCCATTTCAGATAATATCTGTGCAGGAAGATCATTATTCAGATGATTTACATGATTCTGTAGTTCTTGTATTCGTTCGTCTTGTTTATCAGTTATTGTTCGAAGTTCAGTCATTTTTTTTCAAAGTTTTCAACCTTTCTAGTCAAAGAGTCTATCGAAGCAGATAACTTTGATAATTCTGTATGGAAAACACTCATAATCTCTTCTTTTGACTTCATTATCAATTGTTTGATATCGTTCACTGTAATACCTGTGGACATAATACCTGTGGACAACAATAAAACCTCTAGAACCGAGGTTAAGCTTCATGCAATACACAATAGTGGCACATAAATCGCACGCATTTTCACTTAGATACACTTGTCAACGGTTGTATCATTGGGTCAGAATCAGTCACATGTGTAAATCAAGGCTTTTCATTGGTCACTCATGCCCCAACTTAGTTCCCCCGGCGGTGCCGCGACCTTGAGTCAATTTTCATTCTAGTCAACTTCAATTAAACAATCTATTTCTATGCCTGTGGACGAATTCGATCGGGTTGTACGGGTCGGCGTTTTCGACATGTCTAATCGATAAAATAAAAAAAAATTAACTGTGCGGCTTGAACACACCTCGAAAAGACGTTGATTCAGATCATTCAACCAACAGGCTATCTCAACACGAATGGACGTTCATTCAGATTGTCCTAGCGGACCTCAGCATTTGATGTGTGGAAGAATAGCGTGGAACTTTAATGAAGTACGTGACTTGACACAAAAAATGTAATTAACAGCAAATTTGGCGAAAAATGCAAATTTCTCAGCACTGCGATGTCCCACGGAGATAATTCCAACGGCAATCAATAGATGACTCGACGAGGAATCTGATGATATACATCACTTGTAGCAACATGGGATTGCAAGGAATGACCAGGAATGACAGGAATGACCAGGAATGACACTTGGTGAAGATGCACGATGACGCGAACACCGAAGACACGACCGTTAGCCACACGATAATGATTCACTCCATTAAGCCCTTTGTTTTTCTTAGGAATTTAGGAAGAAAGTGACAGTAGAACCCGTCCTACAAGCTGGTTGTGGTGCACATACCATGTTCAAATGCGATGTAGCATTCATTCTGTTGGTTAGTTTTGACATAATTCATTGATTGCTTGGTACTTATGGGTCATCTCCCCACCCACGTTTTCAAATTTGTCTAAAATCCGTAGAAATGAATCAATCGTCACAAAACTCAAGGCACACGTAAGTGAGAATGTTTTCTACCCACATGCGAAAATTTGGGCAAATCGGACAAGAATATTTGAATTAGGGGCGATAACTTGAAGTGAAACGATATCTGCAGCTTGATCAGACTTCTTCTTACCCCATCGTCTCAGTAGAAAGCACTTGAAGTCAACAAAGTCATTTCCCGACAACTCGTGAACTGATGATGACCAGGCCATATCTCTCAGACTAACATTTTAACTTAAAAAAGGTGTCACAAGGTAGTGGCCGTGGTAAGATTTCAAATAGCAGAGGATGAGACAAAGAGGGAGAGAGAACAATGCACACGCGAATAACAATAGAGCGTCGAACAGACGAAGTCAGATCAAGCTGTTGACATCGCTACACTTCACGTTATTATTTCTAATGCAAAAAATACTTGTTCGATCTGCACAAATTTTTACATGAGGGTAGAAAATATACCTATGTAGGGGCCTACGTGTACGCGAAGTTTGGTGACGATTGATTCACATTTGCAGATTTTGGACAAATTTGAAAACCTGGGGGGGGAGATAACCTATAACTACCGATTACTTTAGCAGTGTGACCGAGGACTTGTCAAGAGATGTTGAGCGACGAATTCATTCCGCAGGGAAGTTAATCTTCGTGACGACAACAGTGTTATCCATTGTCATTATCCTGTCACAAGCCTGCTAGACTTGTGGCTAATAATGTGCCTCACCCACTGCGGGAGTTGTTGCGTCTACGTTCAGCTCGTAATGTTTCCACTAGTCGGTCATGCACATTGTTTCCTCCTTCTTCAAAACGTTTCATTTCAAAAACTCATTGATCAATTTTTGCAAATGTCTCATGTACAGATCTTAGCAGTTAATATTATTCTTTTTGAACCATTTTACCTTTCGTCTTGCAACCTCAGCTGCTTCTCTCTGATGCACATATCCATCACATTGTCACATGTTGTCCTCACGTTTTGTGATGTTCACACGATTCTGCATGCAGTGAGCACAATAATTATATTGTTGCTATTTCACTGAAATTATGTGCGAGATTGACAAATTATGCAGATTACTGAAAGGACACTGTCCAAACAGCTAATTGAATGTGGCTTATGACTGATAGGTATCATTATGCTATTTACAATTTTCACCATTACAATTTGACTATATTATGACTCCTCTAACATTGGATTAGAACAATGAATCAAAGAACAGAATCTTACGTCAAATCTGCTTAAAATCAGTCTGAACCATGCTTTACCCTAAAGTCATTTTATATAATTGGAAAACCTTCTTTTCAAGTCAAATTAGTGATTTTTACTCTCAAACGAACAAGACATATGTACAGCATCAACCGATTTCAATTAGGTGACAGTCAGATAAGCTGCTGGTGCCAATCTTCGTTAGGAAATCATGTGCACTGGAACATCAATTAGCAATTTTAGAATCTTGGAATTATCGTATCATCATATTCATGAGACATGTGAAAAATTAATGTTGGGTAGTGATATAGGAAAATTCATGGAGCTAGTTACTGTATGATTTGCGAAAGATACCACGCATATTAAATGAATTGAATGGAAATTAAAATCAAAGAATTCTAATTGATGACAGATTGGCCACTCGGTATCAATATGCAGCGTGTTTTTGCAGCAGTCTCCTGCAGGGATGCGGAGTCCTATCATTTTGATAGAACTCTGACTCCGACTCCGGGGGTTGATAGGACTCCGACTCAGGGAGCCTAGTCTTTCAAAAAAATAAACTGGAAAAATTACCCAAAGATCATTATAGGCTTGCCTCAACCTATTTTTAGTGATCATTGCTGTATCCATTATCAATCATTTTCGATAAAAGTCTATCAAATGTCGCTTTAAGTTGGATGCATACGACTCGGCTCCTCCCATCTTGTTGATATGTTCTTCACACGGTTTTTCTCCAGTCTCTGCCAGGCAGGAAAATCCCCATCCTTCTTCAAACAATATGAGTACCTTTCGATTTTAATATGCGCTTTGGAGGAGCCATCACACAAGATAAACGTTCCTGCTATTGGGCCCAAATCTCCTTTCGCTGTGAGTGAGTGATACATAGCATAGAATAGCTCCATGAATTTTCCTTATCACTAGCCAACATTCATTTTATACATGTTCCATGAATGTGATGATACGATAATTCTGAGTTTTTAAAATTGCTAATTGATGTTAAAGTGTGCATGATTTCCTGGAGAAGATTGAGAGCAGTCAAACTATCACCCAATCGAAACATGTGTACATGTATTGTACTGTACATGTCTATTGTTTCCCTGAGAGCAATAATCATTAATTTGATTATATAGTATATCAGATTATTACACAGTTGTAGAATCGCATTTCAGAATCCCTTCTATATCTGATCAAATTTGTTCCCAGGGAAAATCTTGATAGATAGGGATTCTATCGCGGATATCTATGGTGCTAATAATCTGGCATAGGCTACTTTGTAACAGAGGATAGCTATACGATTCTCTGACATAGCTCGTGAAATTATTTGATGTAACCCACTCTGACGATGAATTACCCTGATATCTGCTTAAAATTCTCACTATATATTTCTCCGGACAAAAGACAAAAGATATGTCAAAGTATTAATGTTTTATAACATTGGAAAGAAGGCATAGTACTATGTCATCTGAATCACGTCTCTTGCATCTCATTGCTTAGAAAAATTGTTGCTTGTTGTAGTATGTCCACGGCATTGAAAATTTGCATTTGATAGCAACTGTGTGATGCAACCACAATTGATCCACCATTCGAAGGGGAGCTGGAATTAAAACAGAATTATAAGAATTCGAACAATTAGAATTGTCAAGAAATTTATGGTATTTTGTAGTGAATGAAGTAAAGTCAAGAAAAATATAACAGTATTTGCTATCATAATCTGATGCCATTGTTCCTATCATTTGTATTTTGGAATGGAATAATAAGCAAATAAATAAAAGATGGAATACGTTCCGCTACCAGTTTATATTGCTTAAATGATTTGCACCATATACTTAATAGCTCAAGCTTTTGGTGTTGAATGAAAAATACGTGTGGACTATTATAGAAACATAAATACAAAGAGGCAATTTTCTTTGTGTGGGCAGCATATACAAAATATACATGCATACTTTACATAATTTCATGACTGATTTCATTTACTTGATACTCATACACTAAGCACTATTGCTCGTTACCCAATGATTTCATTGAATCATAAATACATTCCAACTGTCATGCGACTTTGCATGTGTTTTGTTATGTAGGCCTAGATATAAATTTCTAAATGTCACAAAAAATGAACTATTTGCAAGTTAAAAAATTCTAGCATGAGTAGGTAAATAAATTAGAGCAAATGCAATTCGTGCTCATTTTAATCCATTCAGTAGTTCAAAATTTAGATATTAAAATGGCAAGAATAAATGTGATGGAGACTTACTTTGTGCTGTTGAGGTGGTCGTCAATTTAAGATGGAACCCTTCGGTCATTGTCCTTTCGTTTAGTTGAGATAATATTGTTATAGAAAACATAAAAGATTTCCATGTAGGAAGTGGATACAGATCGCCATTTTGTTTCTTGAGCTCTATGAAGAAGCAGTCAAACAAATAGTGCATCTCCATCTTTTGGTAGGCAATCCTCATTCAGTTCTCTTGATACCTTACTCTGGTAGTCACGAGCCACTTTCCATTATTCATGCCTTCGCTTGAATCAGTTGAAGTAAAGCGCGACTTTTCTATCGTCTTAGTAATGAGTCTGGAATCCTTTCAATTCCTTTCTTATTTGATCGTAGCCTTTTTCTACTGCTCTTCCTCAATGTCAAAGTTAAACAGCTCATCGTTAAAGTCCACTACTGCATAGTTGATGACCGTGCTCTTCCTCTCCTATTTCATAAAAGAATATACTATATTTGACCTATCTTGTCGAATTCTTAGATTTCCATGATCATATACTTCCATTTGTATTTCTCCGCTGATAAAATCAAGTATTTCTTCGCTGAAATCACTATGATATTTCAGATATTGTTAAGTTTGTGTTTTATTGTAATATCTAAGTTTGTTATAAAAATGGATCTATAGAGCGCAACATAGATCTATGGTATTGGATCTCAGATTGGGTATAAGCATATTTCATATCTTCTCGTGGGTTACATATCAGTAACCTAGCCGTCTACTCGGAGTTACACAGAAATCTCATCGCCTTCGGCTCGGAGATTCTCACCGTGTAACTCCTTGTAGACAGTAGGTTACTGTACATATATCCCTCGCGCTAGAGCCCTCGGGAGTAGTGAAAACTGTGCCCTACTTGCCACGGATAGGTACATGGATAGGTACATGTAAAGTTTAGTGTTATCAATAGGTACATGGATAGGTACATGTAAAGTTTAGTGTTATCAATAGGAACATGGATAGGTACATGGATAGGTACATGTATACTTTAGTTATCGATAGGCACATGGATAGGTACATGTATAATTCAGTGTTATGAATAAGAACTTGTATGAGATCTGTTTTACTGGATAGGTACATGTGTTTGGTACACTCAGTTGAGTACACTGTGTTTGGGAACGTCTATGATCGAACTTGTGTGGTTTGGTTCTGAGCACTTGGGTACGTACCGATAGACGTCCGTTGTTTGATTTTGAATGGGTTTGCTCAATTGCGACTATTGTGACTATTGCAACCATTGTAATCAAGATGACACATTGATTTTCCTTTTACGTAGACAAACTATGCTATAAATATGAGATAGTTTTTGATGGCATACATAATGATGACTAGTATCCCAACGTCGTGGGTTGTCGCAAGAGACCTTGGATATTCGTTCAAAGCCATAGAAACTGTAACAAATCTCAGTGAAAATATCAACGCTGGTGATTTAGTTGATCGACTAATGGATCTAGATGAGCATGCTATGAATCACAATTTGGATCGTAGGTGGATAGAGGATTTCTCCATGCTACACTGCAATGATAGTGAAATTAGGAGGATCAAATTGGAACGATATGGAAAGAAGGAGACATCTGACAGTGTTTTAATAAAAAGTTCTCCCAATAAAAGTGACTTCAGAAGGAAATTAGAACAAGAGACATTTAAATTATTATGTGAACGGAACTGCGTTAAATGTTTTAAACAGGAACGATCCCTTCTCTTTTTGCCATGTTCTCATAGCGTTATGTGTTCTACATGTTATGTACCCTTTGAAACTTCATCTTGTCCCCTTTGCGATGAAGAAATATCTTCAACAGTCACTGTATATCGTGCATGATGAGTCATCATGCAGGTCTGTGATTGGTCACTATTGTGTCTTTGTGTGACTTTTCTATATAAGGAGGACATTGTACCGTTCTATTTCAAGCATAATTTGAGGCTAATACAATGTCAATCAGCATGTCGTTCACTACCAACATTCCCATTTCAATAATTTACCGAAGTCAACTCTTCACGGGCAATATATTTTATTCTGCCGTGAATATAACTGGCTATAAAGCGGATTTGGTGGATCTGATGGAGGAAATAGTGAAGTATTTCCGCTGCGGAGAGGACGTTGTGGTGCAGAGAATGTTGATGAGAGTCGTGAACAACGCTCTTACACGAGTTGCAAGATTCTGGCTCAACGAAGTATTTCGCCCACTATCTCAAACGGAGATTGTACCGGAATACTCTCGCTGTTGGTGCAGCAGTATCCAACGGAAACTCAACACATGTCTCCATGACATTATCACCTCCAGCTAATATGACGAGAAGGGTGAGAAGTGCAAACTGGACTTGTTCAGTGGACCGCCATCAGTAAGCATCAATGTGGCTGCTCAAGGACATTCTGAGGTGATCAGTTTGCGGGCATACTATGCCAATATTTTAAAGACTTTCCATTTAAAGCCTTGCTGTATGTGCTGTCCTATTTCAAAACATCTAATGAAAGACATTGAGCAGCTCATAACTGCTACAAATGAGACTCTAGCCGATGTGAGTGTATATCAGTTTCCCTCTACAACTTGCTAAGTGTTTATGTAATTTTATACGTACCAGCAATAAACTCTGTGTGAATGCTTGTAATGCTTGTAAACTTTTATATATAATGTTGTAAGTACTAAGCAAAAATTGTAATTGTATTATCTATTTCCATATTAGAATAAAAATGTCTGTAAAACGGAAGGCATCTTCTCGTCAATCGAAACGGTCCTTCAAACCTTCAAGTCAGTTTAAAAAGGCGTTGCGAAAGTTAAACATGATACATGATAATAAGAAGAAGTGTAAATTGATTCAAAATTCAAGTGATGATTTCATTCGTGATTTAGCTTTTTTGCAATACACAAATTTCTACCTATTTACAAGCCTCTGTTGAATGCTGGCTCTTTGAATAGCATAAAAAAGTTTTCAAATCCAAGGAGTAGTGATAAGAAAAGGCGAAACTTAATTCAGCGCGGTGGTGGTGGGTTTCTAAGTATGTTAAATGATATTGGAAACAGTATTAATGGTGTAATCAATAGTCCGCTTGGAAGGATTGCAGCAACTGCTGCAATGTTAATATAAGGTTAGCGAATTATAAAGTGACACGTCATCACTTTGATTGATGAGTCATATATAGGTGTATATAAGGAAGACGCTTTAATGATATTTTACCACTTTCAAGTGACAATTCATTTGCGCTGGTTGAAAGCTCCGAATTAGTACTTGTTGAAACATGACTCAGAAAATGTATACAATCAGAGAGGAAGGTGACGCTTTTGAGCAAGATCTCTTGAAGCTTCGTCCGACACGAAAGGTGCAAGGGATTGGAAATACGTTCTACTTTCAAACCTTGAATTATGGTGATGATGGCTTTTATCTTCAAGTTCCATTCTTCCACAGTAATGGTATGTCTACATCAGGGTATAGCAATATGAGACAAATGCGAGTGACTTTTCCAAAATGGCAACAGGTGATTCTTAAAACTATTGACTCTTTCACGAAAGAATGTGTTGAGCTGCCTGAAAGTGCTCCCACTCATTGGAGAAAGGCATTAGAGGAAGGAGTTGGTTATAAGGAATTGCCGGAATTCGATACACTGTTTTTAAAACTATCTGATCATTTTCAAGCATTCGATCTCTTTACAAACGCGATGGAATGTGAGGATCTCAAACGGGGTCGCTATATGGGCTTAGTTCACGTTACCGGACTTTATATTGGCTCACATGGTTCGACTGGTAAAGTCGCATCTTTACAAATGAAGGTTCTTCAACTAGTCTATGAACCACTACCAATTGATAAATGTTTAATTAACATTGATAAGACTGCTTCAAGTGATGGGAAGGAAGAGAGCAAAAGCGAGGTCGGAAATCTAAAGATGGGAATCCTAAATTGAAGTTGAAGCGCCAAGATGCTGACTTGAAAACTTTCTATAATCCTAATTGTGATGAGGAAACACAAATGTTTTAATTTGTAAATGTTTTAATTTGTAAATGTAACTTGAAAGTTTCTATTCTGAATGTAAATAAACTTGATCTGGAACATGTGTCTGTTTTGTTGTTCTAAGCAAAATTAGCGGGATGATGAGTTTAATGTTAATGGAATTATAAGATGACAGATTTTCGTCTATTCACTGATCGCACAATGTGTGTCGCTGGACCAAGTCAGTCCGGTAAAACTACATTTGTAACTGAATTGCTACAATATAGAAATGAAATGTTTAACAAGGAAATTAAGAGAGTCAAATGGCATTATGGAATATTTCAACCACAACTACATTCTGCACTTCGCCAGAAAGGTTATGAGGTGAAGCAAGGGTTGCCATCAACTGAGGATATCAAAGCAGGTGACTTACTAGTATTAGATGATCTATTACGAGAAAGCAAATCTTCAAAGGATGTAACTGAAATGTTCATTCAAACTGCACATCATAGGGAAGCTTTTATTATCTACATCACCCAAAACATCTTCGATGGAGGGAAAGAGCAAAGAACTAGAAGTTTGAATACACATTATTTGGCAATATTTAAAAATCCAAGAGATAGCAGTCAGATACATCATCTCAGTAGACAGATATTACCTCAACAACCTAAAGTACTTTCAAAAATATATGAAGATGTAACAAAGAAACCACATGGTTATCTATTTATTGATCTAACCCAGGAATGTCCGGAACGACTTCGATTTCGAACAAATATCATACCTAATTCCGCTGAACCAATGACAGTTTTCTCGGTTCACAGTTAGTTTTAAGCAATGTACTTTGTTGCCTTATTATTTTCAAACATGTCGTATTCAAAGATGGTAGTCATTCCTCAAGAGGAGTATGTACAATTGACTACATTACAAAGTGCACAGGAAGTCAAAAATATAGATCAACCTATTACGAATCAACTTAAGGAACTAACACAAAAGGATATGGAAATTCAGAAGATTAAGGATCCCTATCGACGAATGCAGTTAGAAGCTGAAAACATTGACGAGAGGCGACAGATTCGTGACAATTTGCGACGATTTATAACCTTGTCAACACCTCGACCATATCGTGTGCGCGCTGAGCGATTATTTGACTTCATTGATCCACATGTGAAGTTCAATGAGAGAGGGGAGATAATAGATGAAACAACTGGTGATGTTATTAGAAATAGTCACATAGATGACCTTCTACAATATGCTGTCAGAGATGTAAGGCGAAAACTAGGTGCACCACAAGGGTGGACATATTTTCAGAAAATTTTATCTGATCAAAATGTACCTCACAATATTATTGGAGGACCGACTGTGAATGAATTGGATAAGGGTCACTTACAAGATGGATCAAAGAGTAAAACACCCACGATGGCGGTCAAGCGAGAGCTTGCAGATCCCGATGATCTGCAACCAAAAAGAGCTACTAGGCGCTCAATGCGTGTTGCGAAGGAGTATAGTAAATATTAAGCAAATATGAATTAAGCCTTGCCTCTCTCATATCATGTCGTTACAAAAATTTTGCTGTTGTTTGAAATCTGCGCTCGAAGGCAAAGGAGAAGAGGGCATAGAGGTTGATATCAATTGTGTTAGCAGTTGCTGTGCGAGTAATACGCGTGCAAATCAGAACAAAGACGATGAGTACAGCAGTGAAACTCAGAAAGATTTATTACGACTTAAATCATCCCGCAAGTTTCAGTCGTCCGGAGGTTCTAGCTCGTGCAGCAGGTGTGGGAATAGAGAAAGTCAAGAAGTGGTTGAGGAGTCAACCGACTTACACTCTTCACAAAAATGCGAGAAAGCGGTTTCCAACAAGAAAATATGTTGTTAACAATATAGATAGTCAATGGCAAGCGGACTTGGCTGACATGCAACAGATATCACAGTACAATGATGGCTATAAATACATCTTCACCGTAATAGATATTTTATCTCGCTATGCTTGGGCACGTGCGCTGAAATCTAAACGAGGACCAGAAGTTGAAGCGGCTTTTCAAAGCATTTTCGATGAGGGGCGTGTTCCGCAAAGAATACAGACCGATCAAGGGAAGGAATTCGAAAACTCTCATGTTCGAAGTCTCCTTAAAAGTCATAATGTGGAATTGTTTAGTGTCAAAAGTGCTTATAAAGCTGCCATGGTTGAGAGGTTCAATCGCACACTGAAGACAAAAATATGGCGCTATTTCACTGCAAAAAATACACATGTTTGGGTAGGTGAGCTGCAGAAATTTGTTAAGAATTACAATGAAAGCTACCATCGAATCATTAAGATGAAACCAGTTGATGTTACCCCAGATAATGCGATGGATGTATGGCTTCGATTGTATGATAAGAAAGCGAAAAACATTTCCAATGAAAAGAAAATTAATGTTGGTGATAGAGTTCGGATTTCAAAGGTTAAGTCTACATTTGAGAAGGGGTATCTACCTAATTGGACTGAAGAAGAGTTTTTTGTGGATGAAGTAAATACAAAATTTAGACCCACCATGTATAAATTAATAGATTACCATGGCAATCCAATTGAAGGAAAATTTTACTCTTATGAATTGCAAGTAGTAGACACAAGTGAAGAGGTGTATATGATTGATAAAATAATTAGGAGGAAAGGTCATGGCAATCAAAGGAAATATCTAGTTAAATGGAAAGGATAATCCTGATTCATTCAATAGCTGGATAACGCACCAGGATCTACAAAATGTGGAGATGGGAGACACTCGTAACTTTTAAGCTAATAGAGCATGTGACTTCTTCCATATATGACTTTAACATGTCTACTAACTTCAATATCATTCTTCCAAGCAATAGCAACCCCAAGAAAAAAAATATTCCCAAGTAACAAACCATCTCTATACTCTGTTGAATTCGCTAATCCAATTACTCTGCATGGACCCCATGAAGTTGCTCTAACTGAAATTACTTATTACAACGATATCAGTTTGCTAAAAAACAACTATTTTGAATTACATAAAGAAGTGCGAGAGAAGGATGATTGCTTTCGCATATTTCAAAATAGTCTACATGGTACATGGGCTTTTCATCATCTAACTTTACATCCTTTTTCAACATCTTTACCATCTGTCCAAAACATGATTAAAATTCAAAAGGCATTTGCAACGTCAACTTTTGATTCTAAGGTTCCCACAATGAGCTTGCAAGATACAGAAAAGGAAATCGGTAGAATGTTTGAACGAATAAATGATCTCTTCAAGCTGACTTTGAATAAATTCTACAAACCAGTCATAAAGGGGTCAACAAAATTGATGAAGGAAGGGAAGCATGTTCTTCTTGTATTAGGTAAGGATTTGAGTCATACTTTTGGGTATTCCAGAACAACTTTCTCATCAAGGTATTGGTACAATGGACGTGGGTGGAATTCGGAGAGGAAAGTCACTGATTTTAAATGTAGAATTGTGCCATTGTATGCATTACAAAGAAGGAGCATCCGAGTAAAAAATAAATTTGAGGTCATTAGAAGTGTTGAAGACTTTGCAAGAAAGTTTCAAGGATCAGTGCCAGAAACGTTAATGACTTGTGAATATAAGAAAGAGAAAGTAACTTTATTTACTGTTGAAACGGAGGCAGAATTTATTGTTTTTACTAAAAAGACACCATTGGAAAAGTCTGAGTCCGCTGTTATTGAATTTGGATCTGAAATGATTGGGATCTTTAAGGGCCTTGAAAGCGCACCTTGGTTGACAGAATTAAATGATACATTCAAGGTTCAATTGTCCTCTTCTAAACTCAAAGCATCAACAAATGCTTCATGGGATATCCACGTATACAGAGAAGACATATCGGGTGATGAATTGTCTACTTCCAGTGAACTTGTAAAAAGAGTTAATTTGAACATTGAAAGCTTGAAAACGCCATCTGAATTGTGTACAAAGTTAAATGAGTTTAGTGTAGATTACCTTGATGCAGATGAATATCACTTTTCTTATGACCCACATAAGAAACGCATGATTCTAAAGGTAGGGAAGAACTCTCTTATCAAGCTGGATAGCGTGTTAACGTCCTCATTGGATTCTCAAAAATCAACTATTTATGAAGGTACATCAATAGGCGATACAACCCCATCACTAGAGCGTGATATAAGTAACTTATACGTCTATTGTAACATTATTGAATATACAAGGGTTGGCGACATTGAGGCCCCACTTCTGCGCACATTTCCTCTCTCATCCGTAAGGAAGCAACTAATCAATCGAGAATTTTTTAATACAATGTATCTACCAATCAGCCGAAATTTCATCAATAAATTGACATATCAATTCATGATGACGCAGGAGAAGTAGTACCGTTCTGTGGTGGTGTTACTGTTTTGACCCTACATATTAGGTCACGAGAATAAGGCTTTACGCTATTGTGACTTCCATAGTTATTCAATAGTCATAATGACAGGCATTTACAGTAGACCATCATATCAGAGCGGTTATCCGTGTTTGTTGGAGGTAGACGACAAGTTGGAGGAGGCATACTTGGTGCACTAAGACGTATGGTTCTTCCAACACTCAAAAAGTATGGCGTACCAATCATGAAGCGTGTTGGAAGCAGGGCTTTAGATTTTGGTGCAAATGTTGCAGCTGATGCGCTTCAAGGTGAGGATATCGGTGAATCTATGAAAATGCGCGCGCAGCAATCTGCCATAGACGCATTAGATGATTTAACAAAGACGAGACGTACAGTTCGGAAGAAGCGTAGGAAGTCAAGACAAGTTGGATCAGGCCGAGTTACTAAGCAAAGACGCAGGAAAAGTAAAAAGCCGACTAGAGCAGCACGTTCTAAATCTAGACGTCGAGTGAAAACAAGAAAGCGCAAACGAAATTCCACAGCTACTAGAAACAAGTCAAAACGAAGGAAGACAACATATTTGTAGAGCTAATACGATGCAGAGTATCAATTCGGCTTTGTGTTTCTTCGATTCTCCCCCTCATCAGAACAGACATCACTCCTCAACAATTGTAGACATTAGTCCCCACATACAAATATCGATGGTAACCAGCAGCCTATTCAGTTGATATACCCTGGACCAATCCTCTAATGATTATATTGACTGTCAATATCCTCATTGATTTAAGTTGTGTATACAAATTAAGAAGACTGATGGTTACAAATATCATTCATCCAAAGGATTATAAGTGGGTATTATGCAAAATCTTCCTATTGGCCAGTCTTTCTCAGATGTGGTATCTAATATTAGAAATGACAAACAGATTGAAGGAGGGGGGATCGAGCATATAACCATATGAGAGCTATATATACATACAATTGACTCAATTTCAAAAGCAAGCTAAACAGTCACACTTGCAAGTTTCTGGTGTGGTATGATGATCAGCAAGGGAAATATTGATGATGTCTCAACAATACAAGGGATTGAAAAGACGAAATGGATTTTAACAGCTGGATTCAAAGGGAATTATTAACTTGAAAGGACCCGTCCTATCCTTATAGATTTCCTTCGTCAATCTAGTATATACTGCTATCCGACAGGTTAAAATGCTAAATAAAATTTATTCGTGGGCAAATCCTGAGTTCAGGCGTTAATGGCTTTTGGAGCTACAAATCTATCAAGTCTAACATAAGTAATGCCGTGCTCAATGTAAGGCGAGTAAACAATGAACCTCGTCTGTCAGTCATCAACGAGTGCATTCGATCAGGATTGATAAGAAAAACAATGCAAATATATCCATGTTAATCACAGTGTGTTGACAAACTTCACAATTGGGTGCGGGATCATCCTCACAATGCCTACCCAAATCTTTTTCCCACTGGCAATGTGGTGGCCCAAAGCGTGTATTGATCACATTTTTTGTGGAAAATGAGGCATTCAATGGTTGCCTTTTGAAAATGAATCCATTCAATTTCCAACACTTTAATGTGTAGCAAACTATGCACTCTATCAGGATGGGAAATTTGTATCTTGCAAACATCATGGACCTAATTTCAAAGATGCAAATTCGCACGTGAATATGGTTCTATTTTCACCGCCACTCAACATGTTTAATTACAGACGATTCAAATGGGAATGTACAATGGGATATGTACAAGAATGGCTACTTCTTCATTATGTACAACCCTCATAACAGCAGATTGCAGATCTAGGTGGTGAAAGCGTAGGAGTTACAAAGCCTGGGAAATCTACGACTGGAGGTATCATTATTGAGTCAACCTTTGAAGAAAACAATTACTTGTCTCATTTATGGCTATCTATGATAGGCAAAGTTGAGCATAACAAGTAATGAGAGACGTTGACTGGTCAGCTATCAGAGATGAGTAACTTAAGCAACATAGAAATCTTAGAGGAAAATGAGGAAAGCTCAATCCCCTACTCCCAAGAACAATATTTCTCAATGTCTTTTCTAGAGATAATTTACCTTGATTCAATTCCGTTTCTATCCTTGTTCACTAATCATCAATACGATACCACAACAATCTTCCCGAAAACATTGATTGCTGTATACATCAATTCGTTATAAAGTTGCCGAATAATTTTGACTTCTCTTAAATCAACCTCAGTTTACATGATATCGAGCATTATGGATGAACAGAGTTTTTCCTGGACTGTTAGAAAGTGACATCGTTCCCACTGTCAAAGTAATACATCTCTAATTGTGGTGGCGGTGCTATGTACTCTATTTTGGTCAACGGAGAGACCATTGAAAAATAACTGTAAAAGTGCTTTAAGGATAAGGGGAGGAATGAACTATTTTCAAAAAACTGTGATAAAAATGAATGTAATTCTTACTAAATATGTTTAAACAGTATTTGAAATAAAAGGTTTTATGTTGTATCATTAACTTGGTCTCTCTTTTTTCCAAAACAATGGGTTTATAAGGAAAACAAAAACATGCTCATATTTCATTATTCTATTCACAATATATACAAAAAAACAGGTTCACATTTCATTATCTATTCCACATATATACAAAATCTACAATTTGGTTTTTCATGAAACATTTTTTTCAAATCACATATGATGGGAGGTGGCACATCACTGTATGTCTTTAATGGCCAGTTATCACAATCTTCCATTATTGAACAACTTGAACATGATATGATGCCGTCAGTTAGTCAATATGAGCTCTGGAAATCAGCTCCCACTTCATAAGTTAGATTATGTGATGAGTTAAACTTTAGCGGAAATCATAGTGATAGTGTAATTCACATAAACACGGTCATTGTCTTCACTTTCGCAATCATATAATGAATCACCAAGTATAAATGTTCCAAAGATTAAGTGTAGTATATGAAGGAGATCACCCTTCCATGACCCTTCCCAATACAGTTTGGATTCGTTCCATTTGGAAAGAATAGGATTAGTGAGAATCTATCCTTCCAACTGAATCCTCCATGTTAACATATGAGGGTCTTCCAAGATGTAAGCTCGTTGTCGGCTTCATATTTGCGTTTTAAATCATAACCATTTTTTTCAGGTTGGGTATATTATCAGCTCTCGATCTCTTGTGGGATTGATGTTTTTGAACTTTGCTTTTGTAGATTAAGAACATCCGATTTAGCCAACTTCCAACCGTTTGATGTCGCTCCATCTTTAATGAATGACGTTATCTGTGGTATTTATCTCCCTTGTAAAGGTTTCCCATGTGACGTCACTGAAACGAAAAAAATCGATATTCAAACATCTTCACGTGACTTGGTGAACAGACGTATAGTTGACTGATAATCACACTGTTATCCATACCTTGTCATCGAGAGGAATGGGCGTTTGATATCCAGTCTTATGGTTGTCAATGAGATCTTCGCAAAGTCTTTCAGTGAAGGCAATGATCAATACTAATGCAAACGCCACGATGTTTTCGATCACTATTTGCTATTGAATGACGAAATCTATTCAATTTTAGAATTTTTATGTGAACGTTTTGAACGTCACTAAGTTTCCATGTTCTAAATGTAATGAAGGCATGTCCGAAATGGCTATGTTTCAAATTTAAGTTTAATGTGCCTAAAGTTTTGTTATTTTATTATATCAACATATCGTAATGATGTTGATTAAAAATTCTTCACATATTCATTAACATTAGGACTACCTATTTATTAGTAATCATTTCTAACATATCGGAAAGATGTAGAAATTTCAATTTTAGTAAGACACTTATGTATTAGTAATTGTGTGCTACATGTCGTAAGTTATGGCAGGTCAATCGCAAGATCTATTACAAGTGGAATATTAAATTGTTGTTTATTTAGACTTATTCTACATCACCTGTTGACAGGAAGGCATCCTCCTTCTCTTCGACGGGTGGGGGGAAGACCTAGGGCTATAGTGTCCATATGGTAATGATAAATATTTTATCCAGACCAACAGCGCTTAATCGCCCCCAAATAGTGAAAGACCCTCCGCTGTCGCTAAGAATATATTTTGTTGCTAACTATGTAGTTTTTTGTTTTGAATTTATAATTGTCGATATCTGTCAGTTGTATCATTCTCACTATAATTAGCAACACGCCTATAGTCTCATGCATGTTACAATTTTTTAACTGCTGCTCTCTGAATTCCTTTTTGCATCTACGTTTTGGATGCTATGGATTCGTAAGAGTTCTGTAAGATATTTCATGGAAATATGTATATCATTTTCGTTTTTAGTAGGATCATTTCGCTCAAGCAACTTTACTTCCCCCCCCCCCCCCCCCCCCCCTCATGCACACTCATCCATACTTAAAACAACCTAATCATATAGACGTTTTGTTTGTAGTTGAGTATAGTCGGTGATGACTGTCATAGTTTTGAAGAGTCCAAAACTTTTTCACACCGAAGTAAATAGAATATATATCTTCCAGACGGAGCAGATGGGTGATGTGTATAAACATAGGAAGATAGTATCTGTCCGGTATCATCGAATCCCTCCACAAATGTACGGCGTTCTATTTATCAGTGGAACATCCTTTTTTAAGATTCATTGTAATATAATTGTTACATTTCCATACGATTACTATAGTCGAAGTACTACCTAGCTTGTGACCAACATCTATATTAATTTATTTAAAACGTATTGAAGGGTTTGTACATTTCCATATACCAACCATGATCTTCTATCAAAATATTTTTTGTGTTGAACAATAAAGAGAGGATGATTTTTGACCACTTTCAGTAGTTGTTTCTCATTGTTGACTAGTTTAAAATTTTTTTTCGGCTTCTTCTTACAATTTATCCATTGTTTTACCATATAAAGAATTATTTTTTCGAATTTGTAAGAATGACTTTTTCGAAGTCAGTGTTTGATTGAGCCCCTCTTTTGAGTAGTTGCAAAGAAAAAAAAAAAAGAAAAAAAAAAAAAAAAAAAAAAAAAATAAAAAAATAAAAAGAAATAAAGAAAAAAAAATATTAAAAAAAAAACAAATAAAAAAAAATTAATAAAAAAAAAAAAAAAATAAAAAAAAAGAAAAAGAAAAAAAAAAAAGACAAAAAAAAAAAAACAAAAAAACAAAAACAAAAAAAACAAGTATAAAAAAAAAAAAATAAAAAAAAAAAAAAAAAAAAAAAAAAAAAAAAAAAATAAAAAAAAAAAAGAAAAAAAAAAAAAAAAAATAAAAAAAAAGCTCGGGGGGGGGGGGGGGGGGGGGGGGTGGGGGGGGGGGGGGGGGGGGGGGGGGACACACCGATTTGGTGTTGGGGTGGGGTTTGTGGGGTGGGTGGTGGGGGTTTTGGGTGTGTTGTTGGGGTGGGGGGGTTTGTGGTGGTTTGGGGTGGGTGGTTGGGGGGGGGGGGAAAAAAAAAAAGAGATTATTATTTTTTATTTATTTTTTTTATTTATAATTAATTTTAATTAATTTATAAAAAAAATAAAACAATAAATAAATAAAAAAAAAATAAACAAAAAAAAAAATAAAAAAAAAAAAAAAAAAAAAAAAAAAATAAAAAAAAAAAAATAAAAAAAAAAAAAAAAAAAAAAAAAAAAAAAAAATAAAAAAAACAAAAAAAAAAAAAAAAAAAAAAAAAAAAACAAATATCAATGTATGTTTTTTAACTTGCAAGAACTTTTGGTGTTGAATTTTATGCCACTATGTAATCTTCTTGATTCTCATGATGCCCTTAATGCTCAAGTAGTAAAATTTTTAAAATTGAATGAGTGGACTTACATAATTTTCCTGCCCTATCAAATTGAATGGAGCAGGAAAGTTTCGTTGATAGAAAGAATAAATGTGTATTTGGTCTTAACTTTTTTCCATATAGATTTTTCATATAGTGTGAAAAGCATTTACTCTTGTTCAAAGTCATCTGCATTTCTGGATGCTAATGGGAAATCGCAGTGTCATGGCATGAATGGCTGGCAAGGATACTCTAAATCTAAATCAAAACAAAATGTAGCCGATTTCACACCATCATTACATTCTATAAGTTTTTGAACGTTTCTTCAATTTAAAAAATTATCTAAGTCACTTTCAATTCACACCAACTTTTGAAAATTTGAGGTGGGGTAGATTTCTATTCTGACTGAGTGAAGAACGGCATAAAGGTTATTAACATCTAAGTAGGTCAATGATGTTGACTTTCATGGTGTATTATTTCCTAATTTCTTCAATGGCGTGCACGCGACAATCGGGATTGAATGTTGGTGAAAGTGCATACCCTCCCGTACTAACATTCCTCGTTCAAGATAGGATTGTACATATTTTCATCTTGTATGTAGTGTGGGATCATTGGAAGAGAAATTTAGTGCTGAGGTATACAGTTCTAATGATTGTTGGGAGTAACTGACAAAATGTAGTCAGGGTCGACTTCATCATCCTCACGTTGACTCATACAATGCTGACTAAACACCAGTGTCAAATTATGTCGCGCCAACAATAAAACAATCTTAACTTGCAGATATGGCCTCTTTAGGCATGTAAATCACCAAATGTGCTAAGCTAATTAAATTCAATCTCACTCGCCTTGTTAGCGTGGTTCATATTCACTTATTAGCGGAACAGTGCTCACACGAGTAAGATCATTATAGAATTCAAATTGAGAGTGGTAGACACATCTTCCGTCAAATCGTCTTTTAATGTTTTGAAGGTATGAATATGTGGAAACAACAACCTATCCTTCCCTTCTGATATAAAACATATCAAAAAATTGTGTAGAATTCTACCAAATCAACTGGCCTTTAATGGGTCTCTACATACATTGCTCATTTATAAAACGTGTTGCAGACCCAACAAGGAAATACGGTACATGGCTAATTCACTCAAGGATGCACTTTAGAAAATTGATATAGTTAATGAATGCGCTATTGGGCGGTGGAGTGATGAAGGATGGATGATGCCGAGAGTATGGGCGGGACAGGAGGATTGGAATCTGAGGAATGGGTGTGTGGCGGGGAGTAGAGGGACAAGATGGGGACTAAGGCCTGGGTATGGGGCAACAGGGTATATGCGTGTTTACAGTCTTAGCAGTATACAGGTGTCTTGTAGAGGTAGACCTTTTGTGATTCATTTTATCAGCGGGGGGCCAACGGGTTGCTAGGCTGGGATTCGCGAAGGTCGGTATATATTTTCCAGAGGAGCAGTTGCGTTGGCTACAACATCAAGGGGAGTAATTTCCAAGACTTCAATCTTCCAGAATCGCTTTAGTTATAGCAAACGATATAGGCTATCATTCCCTTTGTATTCATTTACAGGGCCAATTGGCGGATAAAAGTTATATATTTTTCAGCAGTTTTGCTCCTTACACACTTTCTAAATTCCAAGAATTCAAAGTCTTCCCCAACCGAGATTGCAATACGAATGTCGCTATCATAATGGTTTAAAATTTGTGCCTATATGGGGGAGCTCCCGTCTGATATGATCATAACACGGAACTGCAATTCTACATAATGTTTGCCTATATCGTCCGGTGATATGATCATTCATCGCTGAACTTTTATGAATTTATCGCTGAATTTGTTGCAAACATTCTGCATTCTTGCACCATTGCTAGCGCATTCCTCGTGGCGTGCTTTTTGAGCAGCTGACATTGGCATTGCCTGCCTAGTTGTTTGGGCACATTGGTTGTGCATATAGAGTCTTGGCTGCTACAATTTCTAAGTGGTGGCAAGAAACCGAATAAGTGCATTTTCTCCCCTTCCGCTCAAAGAGGTAAATTCACTTGTTTTTCAAATTTTGATTGAAGGGCATTTATGCCAGACATGATAAGCTCCAATGGCTGTTCAGGATTTATGTATTTTATTATCAATTTAGGCACTCCTATATGTGTCAATTAAAATTAGCTAAAGGAGGACTTAGGTTGATATTTCCATGCTACTTGTTAGTTACTTTTAGATCTGGTCCGGCATATTTTCAATTTGTGCTTTTCGCTCGAATGCTAAAACATGGAATATGTCCGTTGCTATGTGTTGTCTTATATGTTAATGAACTTGGAGTGCATCTTTCGCAGAAGTGATTTTTTAATAGCTTTTTAAAAGTTCTCTCTATAACAATCTTGACAGCTTTGGAAGTTCCACAAAAGTGTGCTTCTCCATTGTTTAGAATATAGTCAAAATAATAACGCGTTTTTAGCCGTACGCATTAAAGTTTGACTATTGTAACGAACACTCCTTTGAGTCGCATTTTCATAAAAAGTGAAAGGTTAAGTTTATAATATCATTATTTTTTCTCAGATTTTTAATTTGGGAAGTATCTTTGATTGATACTAGTTGTTGAAATTGCCTTCCATATTTATCTTAATATGTCCCACTATCCCCCCCCCCAACTATATGATTTTATCTTCATTTCCTTGAATAAGGTAGCTACTACATTTATAGAGCAATATTGATAAAACTGTCATATAGTAAGCAATCATTTTGCAATTTAATTAACATTAATGAACAGTCTTTAGAATGTTTGTTTTTTAACTTCTTTTGTAATAGGAAATGATTGGATCCACCAGCTTAGCAGTATTGTGACCTTGTTATTACATTGAACTCTATATTTATGTACAAAAAATCATCTATAATCCAATTGCTACCCTTTTATGTGAAAGCTTCAATATGATTTATTAGACTATTCAGATGATCCTGAAACCAGCATTATAGTCATAAATATAGTTTTTGAGGATGATGAGGTAAAGTGTGCTAGAAAAGTTTCTTCTTCTTCCTTGAGATTAGAACGGACATAACGAATTGTGCAATCAGACGACCGCTGCAATTGATAGCTCCTTATTAAGTCAGACACTAAATTCCCTAACATGGAACGCTGCTTTCTAAGAAATGATGTTATGTCCACAGTAGGTGTTTGTTGCGTGATATCATACACACGTGCATGGCCAATTGAGTGGCTTTCACTGAGACTAACAGTTCCATAGTAATTATGCATATTCAAATCTCACTATTTGTGTTATGTACATTATATGCTGGTCGAAAATCTACATATAGAGTTATACGTTTTTGCCAACCGAGAGCATATAGCATAAAATTTTGTATTTAGTTGAAAGCGCTGGTTGTTGGCATTAGAAGTAACTATTTTGATTATTTGAATTTACTCTGTTATGCTATCATTCGGTTTGATTATCATACAAGTTTTATGTCTCTTAAGATTTATCCATTCCTTTCGTCTTAAATGACACTTGCTACATTGATACCGTTTTTCCTAACTTACAAATTTTTCATGTCGTTTGCAAATTGCCCTATGAGAGTGAACACTTTCCACACTTGTACAGACAACTCCATGATTATTGATGAGGATTAAATTTAGCAAGCCCCTTATATAACATCTACCATCTAATGACGGTCACGTCATCACCAGCCAATACTCATATGTTCCGATCTGTTGTAAAGAGA
>CAJQUW010011201.1:0-114416 GCA_907163375.1 Prostheceraeus crozeri
CATTCAAGTCTATCAATTTTTTAAATTATGCTTTTTGTTCAGTCCTACCAAAAAAAGATTCTAATTCATTTATTTGCTGTACGATGAATGTATTAATTTACAATTTTCATTGATATGATATTTTCATGGATTAATCTATAAAATCCGAATAATGGAGTGACAATGACCAATTTACTGTCTGTTTTACTTTTCTTGTTAAATTGACAACGTCTTTCTTTTTATACTGCACTAGTGTTTGTTTTATTTTAAATGTTTTGCAATAATTTTCTGACATCTTTCGCAAATTCCTGCAATGCATCTGTTCCAGCTGTGAGTTAAATCATCCAACAATTTATACCATCTTTTAGGTATCTAGGAATACCCAACCTTCGATTTCATACTTATTATTTTCACCAACTTGTTACAAATTAAGCATTGGTACTCCAATTACACCCTAGATGAGATATTCGACTTAATTGTTTCTATTATTTTGAGTTGCAACATCTTTAAACGCATATTGTGTAATATAATCTTTTGGAAAAAAATTATTCTCTAGTGCAATATTATCGCGTGTTCTGGTAATGGTGTTGTAATAATTGGAAGATACACTATACAAAGAATATTCACAGTTGTAAAAATGAAATCATGGTAGATATTATAACTCTGCTGGATTATCAACTTTCAAAAATTAAATCACACTCCAGTATTATCTACTCTACTGGAAGGATTCCGGGATTCATAGCATAATTCTTATATAGTCGCATTCTTTTTTTTTGATTGGATCACTGTCGAACAGAGGGATCCGTCTAATCTAAATTTATTTTCGCGATAAGCGATAGACATTTTTATAAAAAATAATTTTGACTTTATTGTTTTTCACCACACACAGAAAAAATTCTGCTAAAATAATTTTACTAAAAAAATTTTGCTAAGAAAATTTTGCTAAAAAAAATTTTACTAAAAATACATAATTTTAGAATTTTGCTAAGGACCAGCGCACGCTACAGCTTTGCTGGTTACGAACGAAGGTTTGCTACTCACGCCCATTTCCTCCTTATTTCTGATCAATTGAAACGTTTTATGGCCCGATTACGCCTGATTTTCTTCTATCGTTTACTATCAGACGGGAGCCCCCCCAAACAGCTAATGTTTAAGCATATTTTTATTTTTTGTTTCCTCTGAAGTTTTTTAAATTTTTTAGTCTTTCGGAACTCATTCCTAAGTTTAAGAATTAGCTTCTAGTTGTTTTAATTCTCGTTTTGAGACTTGACAGCATTTGATATTGCACTAGCTGTACTACCTATAGCTGCTGCTCCTTTTGCAGCAGGATGTAATCAAATCTTTTATTATTTTTAATTAAGTTAACGATACTTTCCAATACCAGAGAAGATTGCCAGCCTCCTTCCGTGTGAACTGTTTCTCTATTATCATAATGATAAACAGGATTCATACGTGGTTCATGGTGCAATTCTTTGATTTGAGCAAAATGTTTAAGATTGTGTTTATAAATTATAGGAATTTCTTTTTAGGATTAAAATTTGACTTTTGGGGAAAAAAATATTTTACGATTGGTTTAGTAACCTGAGGACCCTCTTGGTCCGTTTAATATTTGCGCTATGATTTACGTTTAGGATTGGTTAGTAACCTGAGGACCTTTGTTACTCCGATCGGCTAAAGCCTCGAGGAGCTTCGCATCCGATAGGTTAGAAACGCCAAGAGACTTCGTCGATCAAGATCTACGTTTGTGAATGGACAACAACTTCGAGATAACTTTATTAATTGACTGTTGCACTTTATCTATTGCGTCAAGCAGCGTGTGATGTACTTTAATTTCTTTTCTATTAACTTGCATTTTCTCCTGATTCATCTTCAAACGCGCGCGCTTTTTAAGAGCATTTAACTTAAATTTTAGAACATCTAATTGTCTTTTAACAGCATCTAACTGTTCTTTATTTTCTTTGGAGTTTCTTGTAAATTTTTTCTTTAATTCATTTATCTAAATTGAGTTTAAGAGTTTTCCATTTTATCAACTCTTTGATTTAAGCGAGTTTACTTCAATTTATTATTCTATTCATCTTTTTCATTTGTTGAGTAATTTTAGAACTCTCAAATTCATTCAACACTTTTTTGGAATGTAGTTGTAACTGCTTTAAATTTTTTTTAATTCTTTCAGGTAGTTTTTCTATTTCATCTTCTAATTGCTCTTTTAACATTTTTTATCTGATGTTTATTTTTAATGACTGCAGATTTTTAAAATTTATAGAAAAGTAATATTAAAATTTTTGATTGTTCTGAAATCTTTTTATAAAAGTATTTGCTATATCTGCTTCTAGCTCTCCTATCCTTTTTATCAAGTTTTAATAATTTTTCGTTTAATGATTTCTCATTAAGTTTAAGCAACTTTAATTCATTCATCAGTGGAACCAAAACATCGTTTATATATTTTTCTTTTAAGTCATTGATTTGTGTATCAACATATTGTTTATTTGTTAACTCTGTATTTTGTTGCGGAAGAATAGAAAGATGCAATGGACCAGATAAAACATCTCCAGTTTTCATGATATAATTTTCTATCTCTATTTCTAATTCACGATTATTCGGGATATATGCACCTCCACCAACATTTGGTAACATCATTTTTTAACAATTAATAAAAATAAAAAATAAAATTTTTTCTAATAAAAATAAAAAATAAAATTTTTTCTAATAAAAATAATAAAAATGGATATAAAGCAAATTTTAAAAAAATTTATATTCGTCCGCATTCATTCCTGTTCTTCTTATTCGACGAGATCAACGGGGATTTGGAAAATTAAATGTTTTGATAATAATAATAATAATAATCCATGTATAGATGTTAATATTTTATTTCAATTACAAGCCGCGAAATACTTAGAGAACAGACTAAAGGTTTACCTTCACTATAGAAACTAACTATTGTTTATTTCCAGGAGACCCGTTTCCCGTTTATAAAATTTATGGAGATTGTAAGCAAATATAATGATGTAGCTTATGTTGAATTAAATAAAGAAAATATGGTTATTATTGGGTCATAATAATGTTTATGGTTCTATCTAGAGCAGTATTACCAATTAGTAATACTGATTGGATAGAAACTAAAATTATTAATTATATCAATATTAAAGAATTAGTTAAAAAACTAAAATCTTTCTCTCAAAGGAATAAAATTAGCTTATTTGTTGATGAACAAAACCAATATAACATTCACAATAGAGAGTAGTAAAAAACATAATGGAAGACATTATTATGCCAAGTTTATTATAGAGATACAATTTTATAAACAAGAAACAACTTAGAAATGCACGCAAAGATATGATGATGATACATATATAGGATTTGTATTACATTTTTAATATTAATTTATTAAAATCTGACATAAATGGCTTAGCTCAACATATGAAAAAATTTATTTGTGGACAACACCTTATACTATTAACAATGTCCGTATTCATAATCATAATAAACGAACCGAAGGTTCTAGGGCTTTGCCCGATCTTAAAGAATCTTATGATAATAATGATGATAATAATATAGATGATTGATAATTTAGATGGTATGATTCTGAAACATCTGAAAATGGTGTTAATGGTAAGGAAAGATTATAAAAATATTAGTAATTATAAAAATTTAAGTGAAGAAAAATTTATACTCTCATACTGATGTACATGATATTAATACTACATGTAATCAAAAATTTATCTAAATTTTCATTTTTCTTACAATTGAAAATAATTAAATGATGGAATAGTTGAAGATACTGTTCGACAACTATGTGTCGGGTCTACAAAATTTAACTTAGGATTTACATCTAATCAATTTATAAATTTTATCATCTTTAATTTAAAAACTAAAGTGATTCAGATTATGGTGGTGTTATTTAAATTTTTCCAAATAGAGATCAATAAGACCAATATTTTTCTCTATTATTTTTTTATCAGATAAAAGATGTAATTTAGAGTTAGATATTCCAATATGAGAATGGTATCCAATCCCAAAAAGTGTAATTTATGATGATGATGAAGGAATCAATTTATGATGATGAAGATTCAAATTAGTTAGTGAAAATTAAATTTAATTTATCTTTTGATAAAACGTTATATGATAAAACTTAATGTGATATAAAGAGAATATAAAATAACTAAAGAACGTGAAATATATAATGATATATATATAAACTCTCAAGACCTTGATTATTAGAATGTTTATATCTAAATATTAAAACACAATGTTTTTTCTTTAAAAAATAAAAAAAATGGAAATATACAAGTTTTATTGTAACTTATGTAAAAAAATAGTTGCAACAAAAAGAAGTTATCAATCTCATTTAAATAGTAAAATTGCATTTACAAATCGTAGAACGGAGTTGATGAAGGAAATATATTAAAATTTAAATAGTTATAAAAATAACTATCTAGATAACATTACCTACTGATATATAAAAGTTAAAAAAATGTTTGATGATTATTCACATTCGGAATATAAAAAGTTTTTAATAGTGAAGATGAACAATGTACCAGATGGAAGATATTTATTTAGCGATACTGATGAAAATTTAACGAAATAGATGAATTTGATGAAACTAAAAAAACCGATGAAGCAGGGTTAACAGATATTAAAATATTTATTTAATGAATCGGTTGAACATAATGAAACCGATGAAACCTTTTATAATGTATTAAAAACTTTTTCAAAATATTGAAGAAAATCTTTCAAATGTTATTATGAATGTAGAAGTACTTTATACAAAAAATGGACCTGATGGAATTCCTGAGAAATAATACAGAGGGACATTTTACAAATTCGCAAGAAATTCATAATGTAAATGATTATACAACCCATATTTGATACAAATGATACTTAAATTAGAAAAGTTGTATAACTGAAGCCCAGTTACGTGAATCTCGGTTGGAGATTTGTTAAAATACTATCTAAGAAATAGTAATTGAATGAAAATATAAATAATATATGGTGGTAGTTATGTTCATTTACCTTTCAGTTCACCACAAATAATTCAACATAAAAAATGAAGATGATTTATTGTTTTCTGTGGCGAGTATTATAGCACATTTAAATCCTGCAGAATATCACAAAAGAGAGACTAAGTCATTATAATAAAGAAGGAATACATAAAGGGAATTTGATCTCTCTGATGGCTTACATGAATTTCCATATGATTATAATAGGTTTAAAAAAGTTTCTAAAAAGGAATAAAAATTTAATTGAATAGTAAATGTTTTTGAATTAAATGTTTTGTTAATTTAAAATTATGTTTCTATTGGTAAAAATTAACTCCACTTTACTCAGATTCAAAAATTTTTTATTTGAATATTAGAAAATTTATGTCAATCAGAAATCAGTATATGGATGATAATAGGAAATTACATGCATCTTAATATTTTTTACCATAGGAAATTATATTATGTACTGAAAAATTTCAAATTGTTAAAACATTATCACCAATAATGACTTAATCATAATAATTATAAAGGAACGTAGTTATAATTATGATTATGATTCGATTATCTATCTTTATCTTTTACGATTATCAACAAAAATCTACAAATTTAAATGGAAAGTTTACAAAAATGTTAAAAACAGATTATCAACAACAAACAAAAAATTTTAGTACAAGAATATTCACATAAATATCAAAATACAGATTTAGAAACGATTCAAGAATTTAAATGAAAAAAATATATGAAGAAAATGAAACCAATCAAAAATATAATTGGAATGTTTAAAATAAATGTCTACAACAATATAAAGAACAATATAATAATGAATATGAACAACAGCTGAAAATATTCAATCAAAATTATCAACAGTCTGAAAAAGATTTACAAAGCACAAATTGATGAAACACATGAAATTATATAAAGATAAAATTTGAAAATTAAAACAAACAAAAACAACCAGCACAAGCGAAATATTTTATATTATCAGGGTCATTTTATATTGTGTAAAGATGTTTCTATATTTACAAAAACTTCAGATAATTACAAATTTTCCTTGTTTCAATGTATGAACAACGTTTTTAGAACTAAAGAAGAAATGAATAGACATTTGGAGAGTTGTCAACAAAAATGAAGCAGTTGAAAATATACTTTTCCTAAAGATTGATTATTTAGAATATAATAAATGGTATTTCAAAAATAACAGTACCCTTTATATTTATTCTGATTTTGAAGCATATTAATGTTAATATGGACACAAAATCGAACGGAAAGTTCAGGGGCTTCGCACCGATTCTGAAAATGATAATTCTAAAAAAGTAAAAGTGCAGCTGAACAAAGTAAAGAAAAATATTTATTTGAACAAAAACCATTATGTTGGGGAATGTACATTCATTCAAATTATCTGAGATATATTTTAAATCATGATGAAATATTAAAACATTACTGATGGTGAAGATAGTTCAGAAAATGTTTACAAAAGAAAGTAGAAGAATTACAAAATTATTTTTCACAATTGCTTGATACAAAATTATACCAATGATGCCATTAACGGATGAAGAAAAAATTTAATTTTGTTAATGAAACAAATTGTTATTTACTGTGGAAAAAAGAATTTGCAAAAAATTATAAAAATGGGCCAGAGGGTAGATATCTTGATAAGGTAAAAGATCATGATCATCTAAATGGATTATATAGAGGTGCAGCACATAATTCTTGTAATCTTAATGCTAATAAAGTTAAATATAACTTTGTTCCTTTATATTTCTACAATGGTTCTAAATATGATTTCCATCTAGTAATGAGAGATTTATTTTCATCTGAAAAATTACAACAACAACAAATAAATGTACTATGTAAAACAGAAGAAGAATATTTTTCAATGCAAATTAGGTTGTATTAGAATTTTAGATGCATTTAGATTTTTTACTCCTTATTCATTAGATGTTATGGGAAAAACTTTGAAACCTGAACAATGTAAAATTATTAAATAAATATAATTTAATTAATTACTTTAAAAGGCATATTTCCGTATGAGTATATAGCCTGCGGGCTAAACAGTCGAAGACTGATATAACTGGAGATTTTAATTCTGTGAATAAAATTATGGAAGAAAAACAACTTCCTCCAATAAATAAATTTAAATCAACATTAAAACAATCACAATTATCTGACGAAGACTATGCAGAAGCTGAAAAAAATTGGAGAGAGTTAAATTGTAAAACAATGTATGATTATACAATGAAATATCTACAGATAGATGTATTAATACTAGCTGATCTTTTCGAAAACTTTCGTGATATGTGTTTAGAATATTACGGAATAGATCCATGTTATTGTTATTCTACACCAGGTTTAACATGGTTAGCAGGATTAAAATATACAAATGTTAAACTTAAACACTATAAAGAAAATACATATGATAAATTATTATTTTTTGAATCTGGAATTAGAGGTGGAGTTTCATCAGTTTCAGGTAATGGATATGTTAAATGTTATAATAAGAAAGTAAATCCTGATGATTATGGAATAATGAAACCTTTATCTCCAGAAGAAAAAGAAAAAATATTAGAAATTTTTCGAACGAAACGAGAAGGAGTAGAACGTGAAAATGCAATTGATGAATTCATGAGAGAAAACTATTTGTTATATTATGATTTTAATAGCTTATATTCTTCTTGCATGATACAAGAATTACCAACAGGTGAAATGTCATGGTGTAATATTCTTGATTATCAAAAAAACATATGATGGAAATTATAATCATGGTTATATATATGAAGTTGATTTAGTATATCCTGATGAAATAAAAGATAAAACAAAATATTTTCCTTTCTGTCCCGAAAACAAAATTCCCAATATAGAAGATTTTTCAGATTATCAAAAATCTTTAATTCCTAAGAAATACAGACCAACAAAAAAACTTACGTTAACAGAAAGCAATAAAGGAAAGTATGTTGTTGAAGGAAGAATGCTAGATAGGTATTTAGAACATGGAATGATTCTCACCAAAATACATCGAAAACTATTTTATCAAAAATCTAGGTGGTTAAAAAATTATATAGAGTTCAATATTGAAAAACGTAAAATAGCTAAAAGAAATAAAGATGATTTTGGAAACGTGTTCTTCAAATTAATGAATAATGCATTTTATGGTAAGACTTTAGAAAATGTGCGTAATAGACAAAATATTGAAATAGTTTATTATAAAGATAGGTTTCAAAATTTAACAAGGAAACCTACATATAAAAGAACTACTAGATTTAGTGATGAACTATGTGCTGTACATTTACGTCGAATCAGCGTAAAACATGATAAGTTTAATTTTATAGGATTCACTATATTAGAATTAGCTAAACTATTTATGTATAGATTTATATATGATTATTTAGCACCTGCTTATGGCAAAAACTATAAATTACACTTTACAGATACCGATTCTGTTTTCTTAGAATTAACAATACCGTATAATTCTACACTTGATGAAGAAATAGATAAAATAAAAGATATCATTCATCCTTCTGATTTATGTAAAGTAAAAGATGAATTAGAAGGAAATGAAGATTTCATAACAGAAGCTATATTTCTAAAATCTAAATGTTATTTGCTATAACACAACTAATAATATTAAAACACATAAAACATTAAAAGGAATTTCAAAGGCATCAGCGGCTAATCAAATAACATTTCAAGATTATAAAAATGTATTAGTTAATAATGAAATAAAAACAGCATGTAATTATAGACTTAATTCAAAAAAACATAAAATGTATTTAAAAGAAGAACATAAATTAGCATTAGATCCATTTGATGATAAAAGAAAAATTTTACCTGATGGAATAACTACTTCACCTTTTTAATTTTCTAATTTCTAAGATAGTCAAATTTGATATATACATAAAATAAAAATAAAAAATATTATAACACTATATTTGTATATTTTTTATCACTCGGTAAACAAATGTTCTATAACTCTATCATGAATTTTTTTATCAATATTAATTGTAATGAAGCCATAATCTTTTGACCAAGCATTGTTACACGATTGTTTATATTCATCTATATTTCTTACACATAAATCTCTTAACAAATCACTTAAGTTTCTTGCATTTATTTCAAATAGTATAAATATATTTGCATTCTTTCTAATAACACTTCCGTCTAATGAATACATACTTTGAGTTAAATAAAAAACACTACAGTTATTATGTCTACCTCTTGTGAAATAATTTCTCTGAACTGACTGATTTCTATCATTAACACAATCATCAAAAATTACACAATGTTTCATTGTTTTATCTAGTTTACTAGGATCTTGCATATTACCACTATCATATATTAATTGTATCTTTATATGCTTATTTTTATTGGATTCAACTAACTGATTATTTTTTGCTGCTTCTTCACACCACGAACTTATTTCTTCTTCATCTTCAGATTTTTCATATTCTTTGAATAATGAAGAATTGCTGTTTTTTAAAAGATTATTTTCAAATCTATATTCAAAAATTGATAGACGGGTTGTTCTGCTGTTGTTGTATAAATTATAAGATTGTTATAATCCAAAAAATTTGGAGTCGTTAAAATTTTAAATAATAGATATGTTTTTCCACAACCTGATCTTCCGCAAATAACTGACAAAACTTTATTAGATAAATTTGGATGATGATTAAATTTGAGTTTTTTTTTATTAAATGGAGGTAGTTCACTATTTTTTTAATAAAAAAATTTATTTTTATTTTTAAAGAAGAAGAAAATTAAACTTCTCTAGCTTCGAGTGGGAGTTTATACCTCTCGAACGGGAGTTTATACCTCTCGAACGGGAGTTTATACCTCTTGAACGGGAGTTTATACCTCTCGAACGGGAGTTTATACCTCCCGAACCAAAAGATCTATCATAATCTCTTCACCTCCAAAATTTATTTCTTGTCCTTTCTCATCAGTGATTCTAATGCCAATGTTGTTAATAGTTTTTCTTGTAATAGGAAAATATATTAATGTTTGGGGAAATACATTTAATCTATAACCAATGGGTACAGTAAAAGCTTGAAAACTGAATATTAAATTTGACAATTTACCATATATATATCCTCCTTCAATAATGTCACAATGTACAACAATTGAATTTATTTCAGTTATTTTTGGAATCTTCTCACCTAAATGATAACCTTGACTATAGGTTTGTTTATTAAATCCTAATAGCTTTGACAATGATCTATCATGATTAAAATCAACTTGATGATTTTCGTCTAAAGTAAGAGAAAATTTATTGACTGCCGGTTCAACTGCAAAATGTAATTGTTTCTTATCTTTAAATGGTATACCTAAATGTCTCTTAATTTCATTTGATATTGATTCAACTTCGTAAGAACCAGGAAGAAAAGTTAATATTTTCCATGTTTTGCCTTTATCAGTAGAATATCTAAATTGATCATTCACATCTTTCATAACATTTTGAATAGTGTCAAATGTAGATAAACTAGTCAATGCAATTTGATAATTTTTATTTTGTTCCAAATGTAGAATGGGTTCTAAATTACAAGTGTGTGATGAAGTAGTTGTTATCATTTTTAACGTCGTACTAAATTTTGATGAACCCAAAATCTCTGTTAGATTTTCTAAATGATTATTAATTTTGTCTAAATCTGCTGAACACATTTTTTAGTTAAAATTTTGAATAAACATTTTTTTATAAAAAAATTAAAAACAACAACATATTTCAGCTACGGGCGAAGCCCTAGAACATTCGGTTCGTTATACTTTTATAATCCTCTTCATTTAGGATCTTCTTTTCCAGCAGTCTTTTCAATATAGCATGAATTTCATTGAAACTAGAATTATGTCCTTCTTTTATTGCAGATATTAAAATATTTAATCTATTTAGTAATTCTTGTGGATCATCTGGTAAAAATATGGTTGTTTCTGTTTTCTGTTTTTCAGATAAACCTTCCCTACTTTAACTCCCGTTGATAATAAATTTTCTAATTGTTTATAACGTCTAAGAGATTTTACTGCACCAACTCTGTCTAACATAGCTTTATATTTTATGAGATCTTCTACAGCATAATTATTTAAATCTGCTCCTCTTAAAAGATTAAACAAAATTTCTATCTAAATTAAAAGGAGATTTATCTGGTGAAAAAATTATACCTCGAAAAGGTTGTGGAAATATTTCTTTTTGTCCGAGATAAAATCTAGGTATTGTTTTTCCATCTATAAATGAAATAGAATGTTCAAATTGCATAGATTTTGGTAATTTCTTATTAATGTTTGATTCTAGTAATCCATAGTCATCTAATATAGTTTTGTGCTCTGGATCTGTTATATCAATTTGTTTATCATTATTTGTACTTTCTTTTTCAAGAGTTTTAAATGGTTTCATAGTTTTCTCAAAATCAGTTTTTACTTGCTCGGTTTGCTGCATTTTTTCAAACATATCAGATTGAATACCAGCTTTTATCATTCTATGTTGAAGATGATTTTCTTTCATAATATTTCTTTGTTTTATTAACTCTTCTAATTGTTTTATTCTTTGAAAATTATCAGCTTTAATTTTATCCATTTTTAAAATATAATATTTGAATTTTGTTGTAACATTGGAATACAGCAAAAACATTTTACTGAACAAATTATTTTTTTATTGCTTTGTTGTCTGACATCTTTTCGTTTAAAGTTTTGTTTAATAAAGTTTTGTTTAATAAAGTTTTGCTTAAATTTTCGCTTAAAGTTTTTAGCTCTTCTAAAAAAATTTTGTCATTTTCATTAGAAATTTTACCACCAGTAAAAGTTTTACCATCATTCGAAATTTTGCCATCCTGTTTATTCTTATCATCAACTTTTTCTGACTGTAATTGAAATGATATTTGATTTACTTCATTAGCTATTTGATCAAATTTTTCAATCTCATCTAACGTAATAACATTATCATCACATACTCTTTGAAAGTAGTAATGCAATTTGTCATAGACTTCTTTAATATGTAAATGCTTAGTTTTTAATGATTTTCGTTTCTTAGTTATTAAAGATTTATCTAACATTGTAACAAGTGAAGTTGCAAAAACACCCGTACCTGTTAAAGCTGTAGCAACTACTGGAATTACTAAAACACCTGAAGATATAACAATAGTGAGAGCGCCTAAACTTATTGTTAAGAATATGCCAATTCCTTGTGTTACATTCTTAACTTTAGTCCATCTCTTTCTTAATTTTTTATAATGCTCTAATCTTAATAATAATTGAGATTCCTTATCTTTCATATAGCGTACTCTTTATGTTTTTCAATGTTCATTTTTTCAATGTCCATTAAAGTAGAACTACGTTCATATGATAACGAAGGATATATTCTTGCGGTTTCTTCCACTTTTGTTTCTTCCATTTTTAAAGAAATATTTTTAGTCACATGATATATTTTAAAAACCTGAAAGATGGATAAAATTCATGAATTTGAAATTCTCAACTTTTATGATTTTCGGTGTCCTGGAACGGTCATGATTTAAGCGAGAAAATTGTAATTCACAAATTTTGAGATTCTTAACTTTTCTGATTTTCGGTGTCCTGGAACGGTCATGATTTTAAGGGTGAAAATTGTAATTCTCAAATTTGAGATTTTGAAAAATTTGAAAATTGGGTATTTTGAAAAACGCCCAAATTTATGAATTTAGGTCTTCATAACCTGAAAAAGGGTTCAAATTCATGAATTTATGTCGTTTTTAAAAATGCCATTTTTTGAAAAAATGGTACTTTTTGAATGGACTAAATTCATGTATTTAGGTCTTAATAACCTGAAAAAGGGTTCAAATTCATGAATTTATGTCGTTTTTAAAGATACTATTTTTTGAATTTTATGGTGTCCTGGAACGGTCTTTTGCCCATTACTAATTTATTGCAGTTTTTTGCTAAAATTGGAAGGGTAACACGAGATCTGTGTAATATGCACTGGGATACAGATGTTTAACAGGACAGAAAAAGAGAGGTGCAAAAAGACGGAAATTTGTGAGTTCTAATAGCTCTCTAAGCCAAAATGTTGTTATCAAAATTTGAATAGAAATTGTATTTCACAACAAAATATCTAAGGATGAATCAGCAGGTAAAAGAAATCTTCAATTTATAACTCAACTGATCATTTTTTATGACAAAAAGACCCTTTCTACTGACTACCATTTGACTGCACAAACATGATTGAATATCAAACATGAATAACTTCTCCAATAAAATTGTATTTCATTTGTCCACTTATTTAGTTAAGTTAAATTGGCTGCAAAATGATGTAATCACGTGATTGATGGATGAATACATTTTGTGCTATCATGTGATCAAACAGATTTCGCAATATGCATTAGGCAACTTTTATCAAAAATTTATGACATAATTACAAATCAGAAAGTTAATCAGAACCTGATGCCTTGAAACAGCAACCATAATGCTTATCTATCAAGTTGACGAAATTTAGCAATGAAATTGAGGTTTCAAGTTTCTCTGAAACTTCAAAATTCATCGGATATCAAATTTGATGATGCAAGTCTATACATGATATGGATCGGACAACTAATTATGGTATAGGAAAGTCTCATGCAGGGTTATGTGGCAATGAAATCACAGCTATATCAATTGGGCTTCCTACTTTTCGTATCAGCACTACACATGGAAAAAATGAAAGTCAAGGGGTAAAGAAAACTTAAGAAAGTTAGTTCAACAGGATATATAGAGGCAATAAGAATTCCGCTGTTTTCGCAAAATGTTGACATATGTCCACGCAACGATAATTTCATATCGATGTAATAATTGATAGAAATGAATTTAATATCCATTATAATAAGTTACAGATTGAATTCATCAAGCTACAGGGTCTCTGCCGACTTCCATGGCGAAAACATTGCATGAACTTTCAAGGGCTTTGGAGGCGATTTTTCATGACTTTTTGACCTGTAAGTGACGAGCAGTGCCTGTCATTCGTTTCATTGTCATATCTGCCCAGTTTTTACAGTATCAATTGCACCTTGACGTCATTGTCAGTTAGAGGCTAGTAAAGATTAAGGAAACATGTCCATGAGGGAGTTATTTCATGACGAGCGTCATCGGACTACACAAGTTAATCACGTATTTTAGAGCGTCAGACAATGATGAAGGCAACAATAACTGTTGCTCTATAGAACGCAGCAATTACTCTCATGTTTATCTTTGGATAGTTTTGATGAGATGCAATGCACTAAATAGAAAAAGACAAAATAATTGTACTCAATCAGCCTTCTACATGCATGCAGTAGTTCCCTGTAAGAATGCTTCAAAGGAGCGATCCCGCTCTCTTGATATTCTGCAAACAATATCCAATGACGTTGACTTTTCATCCATGATCTTGGGCTGACATGAATAGATTTCATCCTTAAACTGATTTCCAAATTCCACTGACTTCCTATCTTTCCTCATCGCGTTTGTTCCCTTTCAAACAGTTTCCGTAGCATTAAGACGATCTAGCGGAGGAAAATGAGATCCTGGGTAATGGACACTTTCCGTACACCCCATTATTTTATTCGGCGTTGCAGACAACACGCTGTGATACGATGGTCAGCTCCTTCATGTTTTCCACTCTGTTGATACTAAACCCATCCTCTACCTCAGCCTGGCCGTAAAAAAGAATCTCTACTTTTCTGTTAACTTGTCGTAAGTTTTGCCTAGTCTCTTTCATCAAGATTTCGACGAACGAATTGGCCAGCTAGTCGATCATTGTGTTTCAAAGCCTTGAAGACACCTGATCGCTTCGGGCTAGCAACTGAATTCAGAGCATGACTACTGCTTTTTCGCTTCATCGGCTTGTGTTGTTGTTATCTGTCTTTCATCGAACACCAGCTCTAGACAATATTACAACTTAAATAACAAGCAAAGAGAACCAATTTCTTTTCTTTCTCATAATATTCTGCAACTTTTGCAGTTGATTGCTAGCAACTGGAATAACTTTCTCAGCGTACATGTTGTGGACGTCATGTTACCTAACATCATAATATAATTATACAGTTTACATGCATGGTAAACTGCTCTATTTCCTCAATTCCTGGGCATTTCAATGTCTTGTAATCTCAAAGTTTCGTTCGCCTTAGTCACTGTGACTGTTCTGGACTATGTTAAATATTGACGTAGTTAATAAACTGGAAAGCACATCATCAGAGAATTAACTTAGCCGTTATGTTTTGACAAATATTGACCTGGCTTGATGTATTTCGAGCAGACTCGAAATCGTTGACGATTGAAAGACCAGGTTAAAATATTATTCGTAAAAATTCAGAGCTGAGTACTGTGATGAGCTGGATATTATTATTCATTTAGGCATGTCTTGCAGATAATCTGACATCCATGCTGACTAACAAGTTGTACTCCGGGAGGCAATGTTTGATTAGCAATTCACGACCGAGAGGTTTGAGTTACTTAACATTTAGGAAGCAAGACGTCATTAAATAAATGGCGTCTCTTAAATATTGTCTATGGTAGAGTGGGGCTACGAAAGTCCCCCAAAGATATGTGTACATGCGAATAATAGTAATGTGCTTTGTGTAATATTTGAATATGAATACATGATAATCATATAATCATAACAGAATACTTTGTTTTTTAAGTTGCTTTTGTCACATATTTCACTGTTCAGAAGCTATGTTCTGAATGTAAAAGAATAAATCAATACTAACATTTGCAAGATTCTAATCTTTGTTGCGGGTTTTAATCGGCAGTGAAAAACCACAGATGTGGAGAAAACTAACGAACAATGATAGACGGGTGATTTCAGACGATTAAAATAATCTGAGGCAGCTGCCATAAATATCTTTAACTTAGATCTACAAAAAAAATGATTGCCATAATAACGACTCAATTTAATCTGTCATGATGATTTTGTGATGGTCGAAATACTTCCTGTAGGCGTCGCCATAGAATACAGGAAATCTGCAACCTCACTCTTGCTCTTAACAATGCTATTTCATTCGGGGTTACTTTGTTTGGGTCTACAAGTGAGTCGCAGACATGTGATCGTTTCGAAAGTCCTCTTCATTGCACGAATGAAAGAAATTTCCACATTTCTTTCAGATTTTGTATATGGAGGCATTTTACATACATTATGACATCAAGCATGATGTGCATACACCCCACAAAGCTGTATAAGAAAAGCTGCAAAAACATGAACTGAGCTGCTTCCGTACAGCATGAGAGGAGAGATTGAGCATTGACCTTAGCTAATGCAACGCCAAACCCCTGGAAACTCTCTCCGCAGCTGATACCGATCCAAGTTCATGCAAAGAACTATTATCCAGCATGTTCTTATTAGAGGCAGATGAAGCTTCCTCTCCCCATGTACCATGCACTGTTGTTCTCATCAGAATGCAGCGCCAGCCCAATTCGTTGTATTTCGGTCAATTTTCAGAATTTTTTTTCAAATGAGAGATATTACGGAGGTAATCAAAGACTAGGAGCAAAAAATTAGATGAAGTTAGGTAACACTACACATGCCATGATTAATAATTCGATTCCAAATTTCGTGACTGAAATACACTGCTATTTTCGTAATTCCTTCACCGTGTTTTTGAAACAAATTAATGATAGTTTAAATGCGGAATGCTGCGCGTGGTGAAGGTATTTAATGTCTCGAGAAGTTGCTAAAAATATGAGGAAAAATCAACTTGAATGTTTTTCATTCGACTGAAAACTGTAAAATCGGCGTGACGAAATTACAATGTGTATAATGAAAACATTCTTTTAAAAATTCAGGTTTCTTAAATTCTGCTGAAGATGTACTAAGTCTACCTTTGTGGAGCCTTAGCTGTGGTGCAAAATGCTGTGAAAACGCTTTAGCGAAATCTGACAGTGAGAAATGCATTTCGAAAATTGGAAACATATTTGCTTATTCATTTATTTGTCTAACCTCGAGTCATGAATTTCAAAGTATGACAAATAAGAAAAGCTTTTATCACACTCCCACTAAGTTTGGTTTTATTGACGACTTAATCTGCCGATTATGTGACTTTTCACCTTTCTGTCGAGTTAGTTGAAGAATTCATCAGATACAGAAGGAAAGGGTTTCTCATATAATACAATACTTTCTTCGAGTATATATTAATGCTGCTGTCATAGAGCAGCTGTTGCATTAATTATCTAGCTTATGCCAATAGAATATTAATCAAATCCGGGTCGGTTTCGGGTCGACTTCTTCGGGTTCAAATAGATTGTGATTCAAACGTGACTCACTCTCTGTTTAGAAATCAATCATTTAGACTCGCATATATTACGTTACTTCAGTCAATGAAGAACAAAGCCGCATTAATTTTAAAACAGGAAGCGGGTAGAGTCAATGAAAGCATCCTAAACGAAAGATTCAGTGATAGTTCATATGATAATAACAGGCGATTTTGATAAGATATGAAATTCATAGCAGAGATGTACCTCAGCCGAGCCGACGGCAGCTCGGCTCGGCTTGAAACAGTCTGCCCACGGCTTCATTCCTTAAAGCCAATTGGACCGCGGCTCCTCGCCCCGATTTGGCCTAAAATATTGTCATTGGAATTCGACAGAAAGGGCATCCGGACTGAAAGTATCACAACGCTCGATCTAAAGCTTGAATATGACAACACGCTTGGGAGGGAGTAGTGACGCTTAATAAAGGTTAATTTTTCATTCAGATTTGATCTTACACGATAATTATGAGCAGTCGTGGCTGTAGTGTAAGCATATACACAACGTAGACCCTATCAGCTATTAATAAATAAGTAACATTTAGCGATTTTCCTTTTCCTGAACTCAGCAGAGCAAGCTTATTCATGCTAATGTTGATAGAATGTGTTGTAATAGTGTGGTACGCTAGTCTCTTCACAACTTATCAAGGGCCATTATCATGACGCCTCTTCTCCAATTGTAGTCTTTGTAGCGTAGCGATAAACGTTCTCGAAATTTCATTACTTAATAGACGCTTATGATTGTTGGAGAAAACGCAGAAAGTAGCTTGAAATATTTCAGGTAGGATAACAGACACAGTAGGAAAGGAAGCAGTCCAGCTGGTAAGCATATCTATGTATTAAAATTGTATCCACACAATCCTGACTATTAAGATTGTAATGCTATTGATATTAACTTTAGTCAAGATTATGATCAGCAAACACAAATTAATTTTTCCACAACAGATAATTGGTGATGCATACATTTATTTATTTCAATGTACAGTTAAGGTTCTGCAGTGAATCATTGCGAACATGCTATATGTAGGCGGTTTGGCGGCCTATATTAGATCCATCATATTTTATCTAAGATCCCTACGGCTTGTCGGCTCGGTTACAACAACGTAAGGCTCAGCTCGGCCTGGAAATTCCGAAAATATATCGGTTCGCGGATCGTGTAAACTTCTATTACAGAGTCAATTGCATCACGTTTACTGTCAACATAAACCTTAAGATAGTAAAATTCCGCTTAAACAGCATTATAAAGAATGAATCGAAAGTAGCCGATGCTGTTATTATTATTTTATTTCCCAAATTTTCGCCTACACAGGCCGCGTCAGGGGATATAAGGATTTTATGTTTACAAATATCAAACGATTTTGAAAAATATTGTTGTAAGATATCAAGGTTTCAGTAAGTAAATAAAATCCATAGAAGTATTGATAGTATATGAAGTGCATGGATGTAATAATTACATAGATGTCATAGATGTAAAAATTACTCATGGAGGTATAAGTATAGAGAATGTTATCTAATAATTCATATAAAAAGAAAATGTTTATATTGTTCACGTTCTTCTCTCGAGTTAATTTTCGGTTGTAGCTTGTTGATCCACACTGCTTCACGTAGTCTGATGTTAGTATTGTCGTGTTCTTGTGTTATTACTTCTGTTGTTATGTGGTTACTGTTGCATAATTTCAAATGTTTATGTACTGATGATGCTTTTTGAGTAACGTGCTCTTTAATTCTGGTATGCAGTAGTCTGATGGTACTCCCAATATAAATTTTTTGACATTTCGAACAAGTTATTTTATAAATCACATTTTGTCTGAAACAAAGTTCGTTGTTGTTTATGGGACAATTAGTGAGTTGACATGTTTTGTTAGTTGTGATTTTCTTTTGTAATACATTCTTCAGAGTTTTTGAACGTTGTGCAAGTCCAACATTCAGTTGTTCTTGTTGGAATTTCGATGAAGTGTTACGATTGAACGATTATCCAGAAAAATTCATTCAAGCTTCGAAAAAACGACGACGAAATAAGAAAAATGAAAATAACATGAACAAGAAGAAATGTTATCTGAAATTACCATTCATTTTCGGATCGAATGAACCAGAATATAAAGAGAATATTCCAACAAGAACAACTGAATGTTGGACTTGCACAACGTTCAAAAACTCTGAAGAATGTATTACAAAAGAAAATCACAACTAACAAAACATGTCAACTCACTAATTGTCCCATAAACAACAACGAACTTTGTTTCAGACAAAATGTGATTTATAAAAAATCTTGTTCGAAATGTCAAAAAATTTATATTGGGAGTACCATCAGACTACTGCATACCAGAATTAAAGAGCACGTTACTCAAAAAGCATCATCAGTACATAAACATTTGAAATTATGCAACAGTAACCACATAACAACAGAAGTAATAACACAAGAACACGACAATACTAACATCAGACTACGTGAAGCAGTGTGGATCAACAAGCTACAACCGAAAATTAACTCGAGAGAAGAACGTGAACAATATAAACATTTTCTTTTTATATGAATTATTAGATAACATTCTCTATACTTATACCTCCATGAGTAATTTTTACATCTATGACATCTATGTAATTATTACATCCATGCACTTCATATACTATCAATACTTCTATGGATTTTATTTACTTACTGAAACCTTGATATCTTACAACAATATTTTTCAAAATCGTTTGATATTTGTAAACATAAAATCCTTATATCCCCTGACGCGGCCTGTGTAGGCGAAAATTTGGGAAATAAAATAATAATAACAGCATCGGCTACTTTCGATTCATAAACCTTAAGGAAACATCTCCTGTCAGGCTACAAATCAATTAAAATTGACAACGAGATTATGAATGGCCATTCAACTTGTGACTTACAATGACTACTTGTATTTTTATTAAACATTTCATGTCATAGTGCCCCTATCTACTGCATATGACAGCGAACAAGTTCATCCGTGTACACTTACCTCAACTTTATACAGCCCGTGCGTAGACGCGTGGCTGTAGTTTATTACACAGATTAGCGATCAACAGGTGGAGGGCTTACATCTGAACACAAATAAAAATGTCGTCATTCGGGAAGACCTGAAGCCCACCTTGCCAGCATCAAAGCTCCAAAAAATTGAAATCCTTCAATTCAGATCATTGAATCAGTCTGTGTACGCTCGAGTCGGGTGAGGACAAAATGTGCATTGTTTGCGTAGCATAATACAAATATTCCACGCAACGCTTTCAAGCCTTATCACAGATAACATGATATGTCTTCGCTGTTCATCAAATGAGTAATCATCGTTGATCAGGGACTGAGTAGTTGCAATTATAAGTCATTCTTAAGCTTGCGTGTTTTGGTATGAGAACCAATCAGTGTCCTTTGAAAGATGGGAATCAAAATGGCTGGTGTACCGTAATTACTCTTCATAATTGCACAAGTTATAGACCTACGTGTTTATGATTTCAGCTGTTCAATTAATACAATTTCAACAGTCAGCCTGCAGAAAAGTTTCCAGCCATTAGGTCTCAAAAACAATGACTTGTGACATTGAAATAGTTCACTAGCAAGGACAGTTATCCACAAGGTTTTGTCAACGAATCCATAAAGGCGTGTCTAATTTTGAAGTTGAAGAAAATGCATCATAAATCATGAAAATTTCCCCACTCTGACGTTACATAGAGCACCTTTAAATACAAAAACGAAGAGACATTATCGCAATCAGATTTTATATTCATTGTACAAACTTGATAAATAATACACTGAGTTACTTCTTATCTATTTAAATCTGCATTACAACAAGTGTACACATAAGATGGATCACATGCTGTTACGGAATTCGAGGTCAGATCATGTATTTGTCGGTTTACCAAACGCAGTGCTTCTATTCAATCTGAATAGCTTCACTTAGATGGACCATATTAAATATAAAATAATAGTAAGAGTAAAGGAAAATCAAACTCCAGAAATCCTTGACAGAGACAACAGACAAACTTCTAAATGCAACTTTTTCGAGTCATTTCAAGAATATTAGGAGTTTCCCTTCTATTGTGTAGCTTCAAAACCAAAGTTCCATCTTTCCTGGTGTCAATGTCAATTGATTCACAAAAAGAGGACACATAAACATTCACGTATATTCACAAAAGCGGATAATCAGTCCAAATAGAGGCCGAAAGTGGGAACAAAAATAAACTGTATAAGATATTTATGAAAATATAATAACAATAACAGTAGGTATAATTTCTTGTAAATACTTTGAAGGTGTAAATATACACAAATCATTCATAAGAACGAGTATGTCATGATACAGCATAATAATAAAAAAATCCGAGTTTGTCACTCTAAATACACATGATTTATTCAAAACTCGATATAACAAAAGAAGGCAAAAATCATCACAATTTGAAAAATGTTTGTTGATGATATGTTTTCGTAAATGTACAATCCTGTCACCGTTTTCCTGCATGGATACAAAGATATGAAGTGTAAATTGGAGCGTCGATGAAAACTTCATGTTGTTGTATCGCGGATAATCCTACGTTTCCATACCTCAACTGACAGAAACTGATAATATGAAACTAGTGTCATTTCTAAGCCAGATGTAATCCGATGCATTTCAACTGGTCTTCTTTTTACTAGTACAGTACAGAATATCAATTACAGTATATCTTCTGTTAGACGCCGGTGCAAATGTGATCATAATTTTAAAAACGCCCGGTCTCCAATAGACCCGGGTCTAACTGATCGAATATTCGAAGAATAATCCAAATATGCTAGAAATTTTGCCTGCAAACATACAACCATCAGGTGAGTCCGGAGATTATGTTTTGTGTTTTGGACATGGACTGCATTGATGTGACTCAGATGAGAAAGCATTTGATCGTATGTTCTGTCAAATAGATGTCCAAGTGTTTGAAAAAATATTTTTTTCTTTACACACAATGAGTGATTATCATAGAACTTGCTCCTGACATCCTTTTTTAGAGAGTATATCGTAGATCGCAAACAACATGGTCTAATTACTTAAAAATGTATAATCTAGCCCTAAAAAGCTTGCGATAAAAAATAGTACTAGGTAAATATAAATGTAACTGCTGCGCGAATTAGCAAACGCCTGGTCTCCCATAGACGCCGGGGGTTTTATTAGAAGATATACGGTACAAAATATCAGTAGAGGAAATTACTAGATTTCATTAAGGTAGATGTCGTGTGATTAAATGGAAAAAATATTGATTCAAACTTCAAAAAATGTGGTATGAATTCACAATCCGACTAAGTCCCAAACATGTTACCTGTAAGTGCCTATTCACTTATTTCTTTTACTGACAAGAGAGAAGAGAAGTACACAAAAATATGTAACTATTTTACCTAGATTTCGTTTCTATACATACTGAATGATGAATTTTATGGCCATTTCGGCCATCTTTCTACAATACATCAACACTAGCAAGATGCATTATTATCCGAATTGTTATGATGAATTGTAAATAGATAAGTATTGAAATTTGTCATGAATGTGCTATGAACTCAGAAAATATAGCAGTGCTGTACATACATGGAAATATGTCTGAGCAGGCATAGTAACTCCGTTTCCACGCTAAGGCACGTGTGAACCGCATGAGCAAATGGTGTGGCCACCGCATTATATGCTGTTATTGCTATCTCTCTCCATGCTCAGATTATCTTATAAATTGCGAATAGAATCATCATCTCCATAGAACAATCTCAAACATGGATTTATCTTAGATGCATTCATGCCCCCTGATACTAACATAACTGATCTTTATAGCGACTTATTCTGATATCAATTTCGAAATACTGAAGTGCTAATTCATTACACATCAAAGGGTTGTTCACGAGTAATTTAATAGCAATCAACTCTTATCAGTTTCAGTATAGAGGAATGTATGCATATAACGGTAGAATCGGTACTCCGCGTCAGATCTATGTAATATATAAATAATTTCCAAACTGATGTCTTTTTGTCATTTATAGTTCGTATGATTATTACACCGGGGATTCAAAGTGAATATTAAGAAATGAGTCCGATATACAACTGTTTGTCGTTGATGCAGTATCAGAAAATACACTGCTTGTTGCCGCTGAGGCAGCCGATGAAATTGTAGATCGGGGCTTCAGTATGGACCGTAAAGTAGAAGGCGTTCCTGGTTTAGGAGTACAACTAATCGTAGGAAAATAGAAATACTGCGGCGTGTAGACACAGAGAACGGCCAGGCGGCGACCACGAAAAATCCCTGAAGGATGTAAAACGTTTAAGCCACGATATGTAATGGGACCATTGGCCGATTCGACAAAAGCAGAAGGATATGTTTTTGCAGCATTCTTGGGACTTGGATTAGAAAGGTCGATATTTTCCGTCACATCGCAGTTGATTGGAGAGGAAACAGGGAGCGGAGCAGTGCCCACGATGAAAGGAGTTGAGAGAACCAGATCACGTCGGAAGCAGGGAACACTAATTCGGAGCTGAAAGGGAAAATGTAAACATTGCAAAATAACAAAATTTTGTTGCACATGGTTACGCTATTGTCACAGATATTGACACGATTTAAGAGCAAACTATAGATAGATTATATGCCGTGACTGTGAAGTAGGTTTTGAATCAGTATCGGAGAACAGTTGAAGAACAAGAATTTAATGTTGACTAGATACCTGTATGGGAAAATTGTCGCAGTGCCGATAAGAATTTATTGAAATTATCGTCTTAATGATACATGTAGATGTTCCCTAAAGAAAAATGCCACAGACCGCAGAACTACATAACCCTTATAAATGCCTTTATAATTGCATGGATTACGGAACGTTCTTCGCTTCAAAGTACAGCGATTTCAAATTCCTAAGAATTTAGGACGGAATCTTGCATAATAAGCAGAAAGCACCTACTAAGTAGACGCGTGCTTGGCATCATTACGCCGGAGACTTGCACAAGATCCAGGACATACCTATTACAGTGATTCCTAGTAAGTATTGACATTCAAGATGCTTTTGGTATTATTAACAATATTCTAGTAAAAGTCAAGCATTTCAACTGATATTTTTGATTATTTGTAATTGTCTGGAGAGCGACAATTTAATTATTCCATCTTTGCTTTAACTTAGTACTATATGGTCACAATCATACATTATGCAACTTGCCTCTGTGCAAGCTTCAACATGGACGTCGCTATATTGGTGGCCACCATTGTCGAGACGTCTATGGTTTGAATTTTCTGTCATAGCAACAGCCATGACTTTACAAGCAAATGGAAAAATTGCTAAATTAATTAGATAGCTGCAAAAACCTTTGCTTTCTCTAAAAAATATCGTTGGTATGACTATTAACCACAGAATCTTCTCACAACTTTAGATTGAGTTGACGAATGTCAATTTCATGTTCAAAAAATAGTTATTGAGAAGAAAATTAAGCACAGAAACAGGGGATGCAGTGATAACTTAACAGCCTACCTGTGTCCATAATTCAAACTGACGATAAACATTGCACTCTATCATTTCGAATGAAGCTTTTACGTCACTACTCCCCATACTGGGGCTTGGACGGTGCTGACATAGTCAGACTTATGGAGCGTTGTAGTACTTTTAGTCCGGATGCCCTTCCTGCCGACTTCCAATGACACCTTCGGGGCTCGACCTCTGGATCAAAAGATCGCTAGGCCAAGCACTAAACCACTGTGCCACGGAGACCACCAAGAATGATATGCGATAATGTCTAAGTATCTGAGAACTGACAGTACAGATTTCGCAAGTGATTTGAACACTGGTTTCCAACAGAACATTCAAATAATCATTTGTTTATCTGTAGAGGAAAATAGTAATTCAAAAAAGTGTTCAAAGGCATTGAGGGATTGACTATTCCACTGATGGCCCTGCATTCTACCGAAGAACCCTATCAAGTCAGAACAGTAGTGCAATTCACAGGAGGACTAATGCACTTATATATTCATGTTTCATCAAATTTCGCTATGGCATCGACAAATGATATATCTATGCTTCTTTTGAGGAATATTTGCAGAAGTATCAAATATTTGGTGTCTAAGGATTCATATGAATCATTTTAATATATCTAAGAATTCAAATTATTTTTTCCAACGTCGTCTGGAAGCGGCTGCTATTGATAACAATAGATCATATAAAGTTGCTGAACTGATATGTGCACGACAAGAAAGAGCAGCTGTAACTGTTAGAGGTCGCTTAAGGGTTCGAATTCCATCAAACAGTGTCTTTGACGTTGACTAGTCTTATCATCTCATCGTTAACGATGATTGACATCGTGCATAAATAATGAGAATTTGCTTCAACGTTGAAAAGTACGCGAATGATTTCAAATAATTTGCTCCGAATAATCAACATAATTTTCTAATTCAAGAATTTGTTGTAGCAACCAGCTGTAAACTGCTAGCGATGTAGTCAGTTAAACAATCAAGAGACAGAAAAATGATAAAAAAACTTAAGTATTATCTGATACATTCCACTTAAAGAGAGAGACAGTCAAAAGCCCTCGTCGATGTTTTGGTTAAATAGTGCGAAGCTCATGAGCGTTATCAAGTTAATGATAGGCAGACCGTCTGTACAGAACTCTGCATCGGTGATTCAAACCTGGATCTAAGTATACATGACAGTACCGCAAATGATTGAGATAGTGAACTGCACACTAGAAAACTATTGCTACATCATTACTGCTTCATTTTTGTCAAAAACAAGTAATCGAAGTATTTATTCTTACAGCAAATGTTGGTACATGACTCGGTGAAACCGCAAAATTAATGTTGTGAACATAAAACGGATAGCGTCAGCAGATAAAACACTGGTCAGCAAAGATTACAAGTAGTCAAATATACAGAGTGAAATAATGGCTACCTTATAAATTTGATTAAAGAACAGCAAGCAACGTGCTTTTGGCAAAGCGACGCTTATCGTTTAAACAACGACGCTCTACTTGATCGTGTAGAAGTTCATTCCTTAGGTCAGGTCAAACTTTCGATTAGATTTGACAAATCGGTTTCAACAAGCTCGTTTTGATAAAGCCGTATTGTTATATTGCAGCAATATTAAAGCGGATTGCTGTAAGCGCATGTTTGTCCGCAGATTTCGATTAATTAAAACGGTTTCAATAAAACGTCCGCTTTGTTAAACAAAACCATTCTTAAACGGTTTCATGCAAATCCAACGTTTGACCTCGACTGTTCTAATAGCATAATCGCCTTTGATAGAGCGATCTTGTGATCACTTTGGTTTTATCAAAACCAAGAACTTCATCAAATTGATACGGATTTGTTGGACGATCGCAAGTGAATGACATTGACAACTTCATGTCATGTAAAGCAATGTGAGATTTGTTAAACCACTAGGTGATTAGACAGCGTAAATCGAAAAGAGAGATGTCAGAAACACGATAAAACATGTCTCCGAACTTATTAGCTGCAGCAGGAATTGTAATCCTGTTCACAATATTCGATAAATCCGATCTTGATATCGAATGCTGTTCAATCAAAATCTTTGGACACTACTAAATCCTATCTTTGACCTTAACAAGTTGTAGCTTTGACAAAGCCGTTTATATGTACCAGACAGCTTCATCAAATCGTAATATCATGATCGAGTGTCGAAATTGCGGTTAAAACGCAATTAGATGCTTGCAATGGTTTAATACACAAAACCACTGTATTCAGATAAAACGGATTTGTTAAATCTAATCGAAAGTTTGACCTGGCCTCTTGTCTACGTAAAACAAACATTTCTGTTAAGGGGTGATTTTGGTTCATCAGCATCACCGTGGTATTGTTAAATGACTTCCTAGGCCAAGTTTCAGCGTCATCGGGCGATTCTTGAACTGACACTCTTCAAACAAGCTTCGTCAAAATTTTGGGCTTTGTTTTGATCCTGATATTCGTTGGTTGCAGTCAGAACAGTCTCACCAAAGCCGTTTCAGTCTAAAACCTATTTCACTTATCTTACTTCTCTGCCTTCTAGTTTCATACATTCTTGCAAGGAACAAGACTCTCATTTCATTAATAGTGCTATTACGCCCGTAGTTATACACGTCGTCTTTTGATCTTCAATGTCAGGTCATTTCAACTCATATTGAGGCTGAATGCTCTACAGCACTCACTCGAAGTGCAAAAGCATTCGAAATCGGCTAACTGGATCATCGGTTGGACTGGTTAATCGGACTCCTGAATCATGTATTCAGTTAGAAATGAATTTTAATCATCGTTCGTTTTGAAAAACATGGCTGCTGCGCATGTATTGAAGTTGAAAACCGTCTGATGATACTAATAATCCCTTTACTTCATTGCTGATCGCTTCGCAGCGCTCGAACTCATCTTTGAATATATTGTGAATTATCGCTGATGACTGATGGAACAAAATCAAGGCGGTTTTGCCAGCAATTTTCGGGATTTTCTGTATTCTTTCCTACTGCCATCCACGCTGTTTACAACTCTGAATTATGAGAAGTGGGAAAAAAGATCATGAAACATGATTTTCAGGAAGCACCATAGGAGTTCAGTATAAATACTTTTACATTAGGTGATAGGGAAGCTAAGCTGGTAAAGGACAACGTTTCGGCACGAAAGTGCGGAAGATCCATCTCACTTCATTACGAAGATGCCAGTAAACTACTCAATTCTTGATCCTGCGAGCTTGTTGTCATCAATTGATCAACACATCAATCACAATGCTCACCTACGGCGGTTGCTGAAGTGATCTTTAACCAAAGTTAGTTAGACGAAATCAAATCTATTGCTGCGTTTTTAATTATCGTTTAAGATACCACAGGCTTCATCGACAAATGCAGGATGAACCTTGACACAGTGAATTTCTTTTCAATATGAATGCATTTCCGCTAACCCTTAAAGTTAGTAGAAATCACAATATTTTCCCATTGAATAGTTATATCTAGTACATCAACATTCTGATCGAAAGACAGACTACATCGAGATCTCATGATGATTTCACGTTGTAGACTATTTTATGGATAGAACTGTATTGAATTCACGCAACTGCACTACGATGTGTCTCTGACTAAGACGATTGATGAAATCTCAAAAAATTATGGCTTTTAACGAACTATTCATGACTTGAAATTAATTCATGAAACAGTGCAATGTGAGGTATCCATGGACATTACGTTTATCAGTAGCTGGCAACGACTAATCTATCGATCGACTCATTTTATTACATTGCAAATCGGAAGCACTCATCAATCCATGTCAAACAAACTACTTGAATTCAAATCCGCGATATCAAAGTTTTCGATAAATCCTAGTTCTGCGAATCCATACTTCACTATTTAAAGCAAGGGTTCCGGTAATTTTGCTTCACGTGATGAAAGAGAAAATTTGAATGCTGCAAATCACACCTCCCTTTGATGTCTTTCTTTTGGAAACAGCCAAATTCATGTGGTGGAATATCCTCCATCTCTTTTGACTCCTCATCTCAGCTACAGACAAAAGCTGGAGGCAACTGGCCGGTTATCTTTATCGCATTGGTCGTGCAACATCACATACGCGCCGTGACTGCGAAGAAGTGGGTGGCACAGCACAACAACAGGTCAATAAGTGTTTATTTCCAAAATTTTTGGAAAACAAGAATACATTGAACACATTTGTGAAAAAATGCGTACGGTCAATAAAAAAAACATTTGTAATTAAGGAAGGAGAGGGGAATGAACCATTGATCCCTTTTTTAGATGTTTCTTAGTTATTAGAGATCAATCGTATGCTGTTAGCTTTCTGAAGAAACGTAGCCAAGGGTTTTACATACTTTTAGAGTCAGATTATGAACTCAGTATTCATGAAACTCAGTTATATTGTTGCAATAACATAACACTGGTGCTATTTATTGTCGTGTTCTTTTATATTCAATCATAATGTGATGCAAATTTCCACTTTTGAATCATTACATGGCTCACAGAGACGTTCTACATACTTCAATCTTCCTGCAACAGCATCTAATTTGTGATTTTTGTTCTAAATTTAAGGATGATATTGATTTCGTTGCATAACATCAGCTCATACATGGTGGCAGTCATTGTGCCACTCTACCACATTACTTTAATTTTACAGAAGTGTCATGCTTGCGCAGTGAAATGTCAAAAAAACAGTGTGACTACAATATTGTTGGTGCAGAGCAAAAGCATAGCATGTCATTGACAGAGACAATTGATCTTGCGCTCTGAACATGACATTTAATCAAAAATTAATTGAGATGGTAATCATATAATAGGTAAATGTATGCTGAAGTTTTCTTGGATCCAGTTGTCTCCGATTTAGATCAATGCCAGATACGATGCCTTCGCTCCGATCTATTGATATGAAGATTATCATAACAGCAATTCCATCAATTCGCTAAAATGCTTTCTCTTCTTGCTGTCCAAAAGATGCATTCAAATTTGATCAGAAGATGGAAAATACACAGGTAAATTCATTTTCTTACAGACATTGACTTCCAATCTGTCAGAAAGGGAGTGTATCTCTTACTCTTAAATCAAATTTCCCATTTCTGTCATAATGAACTCTACTGAAATATGAATAAGGGTGTTTCTTCTAAAGCTATATAAGGGTACAAACAAGGGTAGTTTCAAACGATCAAATGATAGAAAATGCAATAAACTTGCGAAGCTTATGAGCAAAATGCTTCGCAGCGAGTTGAATGAGCCGTATAAAATTAAAATATGTACAGTAAGGTGATTCTTCAAATGAACTGTTTTGAGATTTTAGAAGGATCAGCTACAAGAAAAGGATGAAGAGATTATGGATAGATGGAAGTCAGCGATGCACAAATCAATCTTTGAGAAACATATCATAGGCCATATATAAATATGTAATTGACCTGATGCCGGGAGATCATAATGATTTCCCAAGCAAAAAAGCGTAGCCAAAAATTCCCAAGTAATCTACGGTCGTCGATGTAATAATGTTCAAAGTTCGGCGTCCCGCGCCTTCGTTGGTCGATCTTATAATATATAGTACATACATGTATATAAGATGTCGACACTATATTTCATGACATATTGTCATGAAAATATACTTGAGCAACTGAATTGGGTCCTATGTTCCCATTTGCTCCAACACATGCGGAGCTTATACAATGCTCAAATTCGCTAGTATACAAGCACCGTCTTTCATTGTTCGAAGTAGACTTTGTTCATTTTGACCCTCCGATTGTTTGCGAGGCATCGAGTTCTTCATATAAAATTGATTGACAATAAAAATTCAAGCGCACACTGAACTTCTAATCGATACTGACCTGAACTAAATAGCTGATGTCGATATGCCGGCGTGACCCAGCATGACCCGTACTCCTGGCAGTACATGGAACAGCGGGCAAGTGAAGTTTACATCGTCTGTGTCTTGCTAGTCCACTTGGAGCAACAGGACCTATTTCCAATCCACCGATCTCTTGAATTTGAGACACTGTTCTGGACAACATGGTATTTATGACCTTCGAATGACTCGTTGGATGTTCATTTGGATGAGAGGGCAAAGTTTTACGGATCACCTGCAATAACAACAGTCAGGAAGAAAGTATTATAAATCACTGTATGCTTTATGTAATAGATTTATCTATATACACATTGATAAATACAACCATTTTCCAATTTGGTGTTTTTCTACAAAAATATATATAATACATGTACGTGGTGTGATCCAAAATGTCCCGGACTAACCTACTTGCAGATAACCTGTGATAACGAATACTACTTCAGATGTAAATTTAGGTCTTTAAGGCATGAGAAATATGGTTGCCGAAATTTTTCCGGTCAGTTTTCTATTTTTTCAAAATTTTCAAACATTTTTGTCTGAATTTCAAGATTTTCCTATAAATTCTAGTGATTTAGAATTAATATATTTAGATTAACTTGACAGTTAAGCTATCACTGATAACCTGACTAATAATTAACGGAAAAACAAATGTTTTGTTCCAGAAAACAGTTTACTTTTCAATGTATGAGCCGTTAGCATTCGTCACTTTTTGCCAACGAAGTCTCAATTCACAAAAAGCTTTATGAAAAATTCCGGTGTCAAAGAATCAAAAAACTCAGTAACTGCATCCCGCAGTTCAACTGGCGATTCAAAATGGTGTCCACGAAGATGCTTTTTGAGGAATCTAAACAGATAGAAGTCACTTGGGGCCAAGTCAGGTGAATAAGGAGGATGGCTCAATAGTTGAAATCCGGTTTCTCGTTAAGGCATTGGTTGTCTCCTGCGAGGTGTGAATCGGAGCATTGTCATGAAGCAAGTAGAGGGGAATGTTTCGTGGCTTTCTTATTTTCTTCCTCGCTTCAGATAACAGATTGGAATAATATTCGCTATTGATTCTTACTCCTTTATCCGCAAAGTCAACCAGTTGGATTCCCGAAGCGTTCCAAAAGACCGTCAGCATCAACGACCGGCGATGTGATCTTCCGGATCGCATTTTCAAAGGGGCAGACTCGCCTGATTTTCGCCACTCTGCAGATTCTCGCTTACTTTGAGGCAGATACAAACTTAAAGGTGTTTCATCCTCTGTAAGGATGCAGTTCAGAAACTGATCTCCGTGCATTTCGAGGAGATCCAAATTTGACTGTGCCGCCAAAAGTCTGTTCTCCTTCATTTCAGGTGACAGAAACTTCGGTACGAAACGTGATGCCAGTTTGCGATATCCAAGTCTTTCGATTATGTCATGACAGGAGTGATAACTGATTCGCAACTCTCTTGACAACTCACGGATGGTTATCCTTCTGTGTGCTGTAATCACTTCATCGCACTGACTCGATTTCTCTTCCGGAATCTCCTGCGGCCGACCAACAGTTGAAAAATCTTGCTCCACAGATTGTCTTCCGCGTTTAAATTCGCTTATCCAGAAATAAGCAGTAGTTCTCGATGGAGCTTTGCTTCCATATGCCAGGCTTAATTCCTTTAGAATGTCACCATTAGCGAAGCCGCGGATCAGGAGGTATCGTATCACACTGCGATATTCGACTGAAGACACGCTTGTCACATCCATCATGAAAACTGATAGAACAAAGAACCATCGTTGACACGGATTTCTTAATGAATGCGTGCTGAATGAACTTCACTGATTGATATCGTAACACATGAAGCAATTAACAAAAGACGTGCAATATTCATGGCAAAGATATCCGTCAAATAAGGTACAAATCAAAATCAATCTAACTATAACAATAAGACAAATCGGATCTCGATCAATTCAGAAAATACAGAAATTCATGTTAAAATGTAAAAATATTTTTTAAAAATAGAAAACTGACCGGAAAAATTTCGGCGACCATATTTCTCATGCCTTAAAGATCTAAATTTACATCTGAAGTAGTATTCGTTATCACAGGTTATCTGCAAGTAGGTTAGTCCGGGACATTTTGGATCACACCACGTATATATCACGATGTGGTTTGACATCTATATCATATACCTATATCTTTTATGTGGTTTGACCAGTTGCGTTTTCGAAATCCATCATTGCTATTACGTGTACTGTGTATGAAGCGCCTGCGTTTAAATTGTGACATGAGAGTTAGTAGTTAGTGCAAGTAGACTTAGATTTCCATTTTTCCAAAAGACTTAGGTTCCCAGTGATAGACAAAGACCAATTAAGATCAATTTAACCGATGTCACAAGAACAGCATCGAGTTATTTAAGAACTGGTTATTCCAAGGGTCGTAACAATATTGCATTTGTAAGCCTATAAATTGGAAAACGTCTTCGGTCCTTATTAGAATTACTTCAATTAACTATAAAAATGACCAAGAATTACCTTCTTAGCCAACTGACACAGTCGCATGTAAGCGGCTTGTAGCCCAGTTGGTATAGCGCAAGTATAGTTACCCTGGGTCGTGGGTTCGAATCCACATCTTTTGCATGGGAATTTGATATATCGCTTCTTTCATTTCATTCCATTGCTAATTCTATTATACAGCGTGTCCCAAAAGTCGCTAAAAACTTTAATTGTAGATGGTAGCCAGGGATTGCAATTCATCCAAGAAAAAAACCCGGAAAATCGGGAAAAACCGGGGCTTGACTGCATAAATTTATGTAACATTAGACTAATTTCGCAAAAAACGGAAAATTACGATCCCTGATGGTAGCTCTCCTATCATACCGATTGGTCTAAAAGTTTCACAGTAGAAACTGCACATCATGGAGTTTTGTTAAATAGTGAGTTTGTCTTCATTAGTAACTCTACGTTTGTGTAAAATTTGATATTCTAGGAAAAAGTAATTAGTTTTCAATTTTACAATTGACCAGAAAAGCTTAAAAGATATTGTAATACATAACATTCTACAACATACCTTTCAGAAGTCGCAGTAAGACAAACTTATTATTTAACAAAACCCCATGATGTGCAATTTCTACTGTGAAACTTTCAGACTAGTCGATGTGATAGGAGAGCTGCCATCCACAATTAAAGTTTAAGCGACTTTCGGGACACGCTGTACATTAGTGCTGGGATAATATTCATCATCGTATGAGAATAGTGGACATGTAAATCAATTTTTATCATCGCTGTCACTGTAGCCAGGTTATACAAGTAAGATCTTGGCACTTTTTTCATAGATTTCTAGCGAGTAGACTCTGTAGTTCATTCAGAATTCATTTAATGAATACCTTATTCTATAGCAAGAGATCGAATAGAAAGGATAACCCAACATCTTCTGGAAACAAAGGATTGAGTCAGTGATGATGAATATTATATTTACTTGTCAACAGTACTCCTCTCATCTTCATTGATGTTCAGGATCCATTTAACAAGCTTATACATTAACAAGCTATTCCGATCAGTAACAATAATAAGATGCATTTATATGATCAAAACTGTATAACTCCAAATTTGATTTGGAAGCGATAAACTTTAGAAACTCACCTGCAAAATGCTGAACGTGACCTTCTTCAAGCGTTTAGAAGATTGATTATCAACAAGGATGCTCGCAACCACATCCTCACCGGGAACAAAATATATTTTCCTTAGATTAAGTTGAGCCTCGATTATGCCGTCATCACAGCAATGCAACACACTTGTGGGAGACGCTAAGGATAGTCGTGCGGCCTAAAAGGAAAAGACAAACAAAGTAGTTTTAATTTATACTCATGATAAAAAATTGCGTGAGATAACATGAAACAATAAAGTCGATGAAAGAAATAAATGATACTTTGGAAAAGTTGTAGCTTAAAAAGTATTTACGAATGAAATTCAAAATTAATTGAGGGGTCTACTCAGAAAACATCACGTATGAGTATGAAACAAATGATTACATTTTGACTTAGTTGAAACTATCCTTTCGTTTAGAGTGTAAGATCAAGAATAAACTACTTCAATAAATAAAAGGAGTAAAAATCAAACTGGCAATATACTTATATCTTCAGTGGAGACGACATCTCTATTCCATATTGTAGATCAACAGAAGTGAAAACTTAATTGCTACTATCATAAGTGAGTCATTAAAGTATGCATATAGTAAGTACTTACTCTATGATAAGTACTTACTCTCTAAGTATAGAGACAACCGCATTGCTGTGCGAACATATAGAAATCACGCATGATAAAATAGTGCAATTTCTAGAAAAACAAATTATTTAACTTAAAGCCCGTTATTCTACTTTTAAAAGACAACTGGTAGTCATCAAAATATTTTTTCTGTAGAAACTAATAGGATGCGTTTGGGGGGGGGAAGAGGGTGGTGCAATAAATTTCAGAAATCATTTCTCAATGGAAAGCTCTTTCAGGAATGCTTATAGAACTAAAGAATTGTCTTTGCTATATTAATTTAACTCACTAACTAAAAGTCATGCCGACAATAAACCTGCAGTTGAAGTGTGCCTTATTTCAAGAAGGGAATAAATATTTCCTTCCAAGAAATGACAACACTTAATTTGACCTGAGTTAGAGAAAAATCGGCAAAAATTTCAGCAAACTGGACAAATAATAACTTACATGATGAGTTATGAAAACTCTTAGAAGGAGAACAAAACAGAACAAGCTGTATATCAAATCTTATAAATTTCATAAAATAGTTCGATGACATTGGGTTCCGATTTTAAGTTAACAAAATCGAATGTTGGGAGAAACTGTAATTGAATAATATTGCATATAAGGAAGCCACTGCTGTAAAACCATGCACATCCTCCACTTTCTATACCAATTTTTAATACGTCATTATTTGAAAGACAATAATCTGAAGTTAACTTACTTGACTTATTGACGAAATATCAACCGGGACATTCTGCTCAAGGACGGTAAATAATTGTCTTACAGATAGCCTGGTGACATTTTTAGTTGACGGGAACTGTGCAACTGCATCGACAAAATATCGCATCTCTGCCAAAGGCCATGCTTCTAATGACTGTGGACTATCGATTGGCAATGTAAAGGAAAAATTTATATCAATATGATTTGTTGATATTTCTGATGATCCTGAAAATAGAATTAGTGGAGTGAAGCACAGGTTCGAAAACGTAAAATCTCACTTACTGATTGCTATTTGTCTCATATTGACGATATTTTCGGTCGTGCGTTTCAATGAAGGAAATAGCGCATTCACTACAGTCGAACGTCTCATATTTAACTCTCCACATAATTCGATATACAATTCTGAAACCAAAAAGAAACATCTAAGACAAACTGCATGCAGATTGCCATGATCAAAATCATGTGCACGATTTTCTCAGCAAGACTTTTAAAAATTAGAAGTTTGCGAAATCCAAAGAGTTTATAATAAACATCTAATCAAGGAATTAACTCAATTATATAAGAAATCAGGTTTATATCATCATAACAAATGTTCAAGTGGTCCACCATCTTGATAAATAACACATTCTAGTCGATGTGGAAGATGAACTGCATGCTGTAGCTCATCTTGACCAATGTCTCTTGCGATTTCTTTGATTCATTCTTTTAATTGGTTCAAGTTGTTAGGAACGAAATTGTGGAACACTCGACTTTTCATTGTACCCCACAGGTAACAATCCAAGGGTCCAAAAAATCTGGGGAGCGAGGTGACCATGCATGAGGAAATCCTCGGGATATTATTCGTGTATCGGGTTGTTCAACGGAAAAGAAATCCCTGACCGCTTTCGAAAAAGGAGGTGGCGCGCCATCTTGCTGGAATATCACATGATTAATCAGATGTCTACGACGCAGATCGGGAAAAACGTGGTTCTCCAGCATGTAGCGATAGTTGTTACCTGTCACTGTTCCAGTGAAGAAGTAAAGACGAAGCATTGTGTTCGCGGTAAATCCAATCCAAACACACACTTGTGGAGAATCGAGTGCTGACTGAACAGTCAACTTGGGTCTTTCTGAACCCCAAATAACACAGTTCTTTCGGTGCACATACCCATTCACGGAAAATTAGGCTTCGTCGGTCCACATAATTGAGCACAAAATGTCAATTCGAAATCGAATGTCAAATAAGAATTGTGTGCATTGAACTCGTTTCAGATGATCATCTTCACTCATCATTTGAGTCAACTGCAGCTTGTATTAATAGAACTGTAAATCTTCACGTAGGATACGACACGTTTCGTTTTGGGATGCCACTTGTTGCAGACACCTGGGCTGTGGAAGCCACACCAGATAGGTTTTCTTTCTGTAGATGCTGCAACGTCTCGGATTCTTTATCCTTCCTATCTTCAGTAAGACTGAGTGACCCAGATTTTGGCATGTCAAGGAGTGATCCGGTATCTTCGAATCTTTTCATCAGACGACTGATTGTTGTGGCACAAAAAGGATCAGTTCCAAGTCCGGTTTTGTTAGCCCTTAAGGTTACAGATGCGCTACAATTACTAGAATAATACAGTTTAACACATTCGATTCTCTGCTGTTAATCAATGTTCACCTTTCCACTATGAAACGATATTCTGAAATTCGGTTCCATTGATTTTTTACTGAGTCCCACATAGCTGAGTCACGCATAGACTTATCAAATGTGCACCATTCGCTCAGTTTGCTAAGTCACCATTCCTCAACATCAATCACAATTTTTCTGAGACATTGTCGTAATATGGAGGACTTAAGTTGTTTCCCTGGATATATGCTGTTTCAATTGCACACTGCAGCAATTTTGCTGTTATCAAAACTAGTAGGCCTATACCGGGTATGTGTTCAACTCTAATTCTAAGAACAATTCAATGAATTAGAAACTAATTTCACACTTTTCACAAACCCCGGGTCATATCAGATCAAATAAATACCGGTATATTTGTCTCGACATTTGAGTAAGTTTTATCGATATGATAACAACATGAAATACTGCGTGACTTGTGGCACACACTGTTCTTGCAAAATACTCGTAGCAATGTGCAGACTATGAAGTATACCTCACATTTCAATTATTGTAATTTTTGTCAATGAGTACACCATATGCGAAGTTACAATTAAAACTTTTAAGTTTAAGAGAGTCAAGGGGCTATCAGATACCTTATCATGTCATGCTTTAGTAAGTAAACACAACCCTCCTTTCTGTGGTAGAAATTCAGGGCAAATAAACAAACGGGGTTAAGGAGCTTGATGGGGCCTTCCCTTAGGAGCACCTATGTCTCTTGTCGGTTTAATGGAGTGTCTGTGTTCCTACATCCTTTGTAACAAATCAGGGTCTCCAAGGGTGTTGGTTGGATTGGGCTGGATTGTTGCTACTCTGGGTCCCACTCCGCAACTTCGGGTGTTCCTGAAACCTAGGAACCTGTATGACAAGATTGACCGCCACAAATACGAGCTGAAATTCTAATTGTTCATAGAGTTCATCCGATCTCTCTTGCTCAATGCCTTTCCGATGCTCTTCAGCCTACCTTTCGAATAGTGGTTCGAAATTGGCATGTAATTTGGATATTCACCCCACTACCTAGGTCATTCCACGCAAGCTCGATTGGTGAAAGATCCAATCGAAAGACGGCTATCACCTGGCTGGTGTGCTCATAACTACACCTATGTTTCTGAGCTAAATTGTGGATTTGCTTAAAACGACACATATGATTTACTAAAGCAGCATTTCAAAGAGTGAAGTAACATCTCAATTACCTTCTACTCGGACAGGTTGTCGAATTTCGATGCAAACGATTCCTTCAACTTTCTCTCCTGGAAAATATATACTTTCCTTTTTCGAGAAGCTTACTTCAAACTTCAAAAAGTGCTCCATCATTCCCTTACCATCAGATCACTGAGTCATAATCTGAAATAAAAACATAATGTAAGAGGACGTTCCGGGATGGACATATGATTTTACTTTGTGTGTAACAAATACGGGAACGCTTCTTTTGCGATTAAAGCATGTTTTATTTATTTGAACATGATTGATCAAAGTTTTTCCTATGACTTAGAGACGGAACAATTCAAGGGGAAATGTGTAATCAAGGTCAGTAATTACAATTCACAATTATATAGACAATGGGAATGTGGCATGTACTTAAGTGTTATTGTTTATCCTCAAGCTACCAAGGCAATGTCGCTTTCCAATTTTGATCACCTCGAGACATCAATTGTGTCACATTATTCAAATATTCCTTCATAATTCTTTTATTCGAGGTTACATCGTTATACGTCTGTATGTCTTTCGATTTTTGAAAAGTGTTCTTATTCATGACCAACTTGTACTTGTGTATGATTCAATTGTACGATCAATAATTGATTATGCATCACCTGGTGCAACTTTTGATAGCAAATTAATGATTTTTGTAGAAGAGCTTTTCGTACGATTCGCGAACCAGATGTAAAGACATGTGACTGATGTTCAATTTTAGATATTTCCGATCGTAGGAAGATGCTTGCATTGAAGTTATTCCGGCAATCTCTTTCGGATGCTCAGCATATCCTGCACAAGCACGCCATCGATATCCAATCAAAGTCAACGAATTATATTGCATCACATCAACACTACCCGGAGACTAAATTCCGACGTCAACTCGTGTGCAACTTTATTCAATAAATCAGTGAACTCATGCATCATCGCATGAAATCACGCAGGAATCGCGTCATCATTGAACTTCAAAACTGCTTCATTTACCAAAAGAGTGATTTTCTTATAAGACCATCACGAATAGATATCTTAAATTTAACATATTTTACATTATTGTTTTACATTACATTTTTTATCTTATATTTAAATAAACTTCACTTAATACGTCCACCTCCACGATTACCATTGGAGGTGAGAGATTTTTGTTTTTTGTTATCAATAAACACAAATTCATTCATTCATGTTTCGAATTGAGTTCTGTCGAAGTTTTACTTGATCCTACTACCAGAGAAAGGCTCTTGGAGTTCCCAATTGTATGTAATATATATGATGAGCATCAAAATTATAATTACTAAGTATTACTACTCAATTTTTTGTTTTCCGCATCTGCGACAATCAATTAAAATTTTGTCAAATTTGGCACACAGGTAGGCCTACATCAAAATATTTGACCTTCATTTAGAAGTTTATGTTGAAAATCGAAAATTCTTTTATCAATTTCTTGCAAAAGCATAAAGCATCTCTAGCAATTCACATTACTTATAGAGCATTAACAAAGTGCACATGATTTCGATATCATAACGAAAAAATCAAGTCAAAGTAATGAAGATATAAGAATGATCAAGTTCATAATGATCAAATGCGATATGAAATTCATGCTTGGTCTATTCAAATTCCATCGTTAATGCCCTTTTCAGGATCCTAATCATTCCACTATCTTCATCAGCTGGTTGCCGAACTTCTACAAAAACTGGAATTTGTCAAATCGCTAACAAATCCCCATCGGCCATAAACATAAAGAGAAAAAGCGGATGAGCTGATCAATACTAGTGCCATACTTCGGTCACAGTGGGAAGTGGTTTGAGAACCCAGATATTGTTCTACTCGCTGATAGAATGGCAAAAACTTTTTCACTAGCATATATCGAGCCCTACTTTTCCTTGGGAGAAAGCCAGCTCACTTTTTTTGATGCTCAACTGTTGAGAACACTTTCGGACACTAATTGGACTGATAAGCTTGATTCAGTGAAATTAAAAAAGATTTGCAAAATTTTCAAGCGAATCTCCGAATTAGTACAAATGACATGCTGACACTGAAAGTAACAAGTCACAACATAAATTTCATGAAGACTATAGCGTCAGTGAAGCATTTGGCAAATCTGCCATCTAAAAAATGGTCGTCGTCCAAAATATTTAGAACTAGTCATTCTGAAGCATTTTTTGAACGGGAGAAAAGTGATGGCTATCCGTTGTACTTTGTAGAACATTTGTTGCACTGTTCTATACTGAGATGCTGACAAGCTTTCCTGCTCTACACCTATATTCAGAGGCGGCGGAGCGATATCGGATGTGGGGGGGCGCACCTATCTGATACCAGTTCGATACCAACCCAACGGAATGTTGATAAAACCCGTGGCGTGAGCCTATCAGTTGACATTCAAATTGAATAAAAGGCTACCGCAAACTATAGTATAATGTTGGTCCACTCAAAGAATTATCAGTCCTAGACTTTTGATAGAAATTTTACTTAATTAAGATTAAACAAATTGTGATGAAGGCCGATGGTTTCATATAGATTCAAGAATACTTCAGTATTAGGTAGTTGTAAGTCTTTCATTCACTAATTTGAGTGTGTATTTCTAGTTGCAACTTAATTTGCTCTAACTTCCTTAACATCGAAGTAATTGTTGAAGCTTACAAAAACGTTTTTTGTCATATTTGGGAATTCTGAGTGTTGCACATGTGTGCCTGTTTGAGAGGTTATTGAAATCACAAGATGACGAGTCGTTCTACATATTTAATAGGTGATACTATAAGCGTGTGTGATTAAATAAAAAAAAGCTAGTTTTACAAAATTAGTGTAATGATATGACTAGTGTGTATAAACTTATTCAAAAACTCAAAATTTTCCAAAAAAAGAAAGCCTCTGCTTGTTTTGATATGTGAATTCTTTTGCTATAGCCTCCACTTACAATTCATCAGTGCGTCTCTTATGAATTGAAAGTACTAACGAATTGTTCAATCTTTTCTCAGTCATGTTGCTTCGCAAGTCTGATTTTGTTCTTCTGAGAGAAGAAAATGTTCGTTCTGCACTGGCAGAACTCATTGGAGCCTCATTGCTTGTCTTTTATGATAACAATTGTTATAACAATTTGAATGAAAAGCTTAAAATTATCGATTAAATTCTTTGACCTCCCAAAATCTGGGGGGGCACGTGCCCCCGGTTCCGCCGCCCCTGCCTATATTCTCAACCTTCAAAACACTGCAATAAACTTGTAGCCTCAATCAAATTTGTGGATGTTCTCCTACTGTCCAAAAGACGCAAATTTCCATGTTGCTTCTGCTGCTAGCGTTCATGATTCGAAAATCACTACACAGTGTGTCCGTAAAAAAACATGAATAGGCAAAATGCTCAAATTCCAACAAATTAAAATAGACTTCAATCACTTAAAGTTCAGCTAAAAGGCTTGCAGGGCTGATTGAATAAAGACAGAGAAATCCACACAAACTCGTACATGCTTGGGTGCTCTAGCTACGTTGTGTGAATTCTTTCCTCCTAAACAATGAAAATATACTTCTGTCAGAGATTTCATGATCTTCTAAAAAAATTTACCATCATCGACAAACCTGATGGTATTATTGTGGGAAACTTTTGCACAGTAATTTTTGCAAGGAAACACAGTATTTGTGTCAAGCGCAATGGGACACGATGATTGATGATACTTTGCAGACGGTTTGTTGCATTTATTCTATAATGCAATAGCGACAGGCTTGTGTGCTCTACACATATATTCCACATTAAGGAAAAAGACGAGTCGGATAGTTAAGAAAGGATGAAATTTTAGGATCCTCGGGTTTGAATACCTTACACTGCGTAAGTAGTACACATTAAATAACTACTTGCTACTGTAGAGAAAAAAAACAGATTTTCAGAACACATAATTTCTCAAACAGATTTGAAGGGCGATTAGACGAGATGCATATCTTAGTAAAAAAAACACTATTTGTGCGTCGAAAGCTGAAATACAGTTAAATGGTTAAAAACTGAAGTATAAATATCAATCAAATTTCGTGATGAAACATTATATTCTCTGTGGTTCTTTCGTCTGAGTTTTCACAAATCTTTTTAATAAAACCATGTGCTACATTTTACTTGAAAAGGAGCTGTAGTGTTTAAAAAGTAAGTTTAATATTTGCATTGGTGCAAATAAACGATAATGGGGATTTTCAAATAGCGAGTTAGCGAAATTTCGACGGCATTCATTAAATATCACTCTATGGAGCAAGTATATAGTGGGTCATAGTATAGTTCATGGCAGTATATGCTAGTATACATGCTCTATGCATCACTTTGATCACATTACTGGCAAATTGCCAAAATTTTACTGTGCTTTATTTGCAAACAATGCAAATAGAATAATTGCACCTTGTTGCATCCTCAGTTGAAAAACGCAAAACATAGATTCATTCAATATCAGGAAACATCAGGAGCCTTTTTGATATTTACAATCAATTATGAAGCTAGTGAAATTTCGACAAGCGTCCATTAAATATTTCTTCAAACAAATAGGTGGAAAGTCGCCTAAAGGCCTACCCATGCCCAGGCCTACGGTTAATGCTTTGTTTCAAACGTGTGGTCATAGAGCAGGTACACATATAGAGTAAATATATTAGGTAGAGTGGTATCTCCGCATTTATTAAATCCCCATTGTGCATACACCAAAAATATTTAATTGTTTAAAAGGGCTGGATGAGAAATAGATCACTAAATTTGAACCCATTCTTGTACAGTCCTCATCGTGGCAAAAAAGCATTAAGGCAGTGGGGCGAAAATGCTGTTTTTTCAGCTGTATGTTGTGCAATGAGACAAAGAGCCTTGGAAATGGCACATGAAGTAAAGCACTTGTCTATGTAAAGCACAATTCACTGATACTATAAGAAAAGTTTCAAGAATATTCGTTCAATAGTTTCTCTGTTGAAGATGAGAACGGTGACATACAGCAATTTAGTGCAGTACTATTTGGCACCATCAATTTGGAGGAAAAAAATTCACATGAAGACTGATGAGTATTGATAAACACGAAAAACTCCCTCTGTAGAATTCATTACTATTAACAAATTCATCGGAGAATTCGAATATCACACTGAGCAATTGGTTATTAATAAGGCTCAAACATGTCAACAACGCTCTTCGAGTTATTCACCACAAAAATAATGATTCACCAGGCTGAAACTACAACATGGATCCATGTATTGCAAATAATTAACAGAGGGCATTTTAGGTCCAAGTGGAATCGATCATCAGTTGTCTGTCAATAGGGCGGTTCATTTACTAAAATTCTGCCGACCGAAAATTAAACCGATTTAATATTCTGCCGGCATAATATTCAGCCGACTTAATGAACGACAGTATAACACCAAAACTGGCAGAATATTCAGTCGATTTCGGTGTCAATGTGTATTGAAAAACATGCGTAATATATGTTGTTTGTTTTTATTTGCTTAAACCAATTTTATATCAAATTTTCTGATAATTCATATATATTTTTTCTGCTGTGTCAAGTAATTTCTTACCACAAAATAACATTTACACGTTAGATTATTGCCATTGACAAACTTGGCCTGGCCAGGCAAACGATGTTACATGTACAACCACAACCAGGCTTCGCACTTGCTACACAGAAACAATCTGCATAATCAAAAGTAAAGACGCGGCTCATTTTTCTGTTCAGAACAGTTATTTGGTCATGTAATAGGTGAACTGCAGTAGGAGAACTTCACTCTGCTTTTATCTAATAATGAAACATATGGTTTTCATTTGTGCTTTTACTATAACATGCGCTCTTCAGATTTTTGAAATCAACTCACATAGAATAATGCAATGAAATCTAATTGAAAGAATTGTATGAACAGGGTGTTCTTATTTACAACTGTGTTTTGCAAGACATCTGAAAAAGAAGAATACTGTCTATGGAAGAATAGGCTATTATTTGTTGCAATTTGGACGTTGTTTTCAGACATGTATAAAAATTCCCTGATTTATTATTAAAATGCATTTTGGTTATGTAATCACTAAAAAGAGGTAATGAAGAGGAAAATTTGTTGCTCGCTCACAAATATATTCAAATTCATGCAATATCAACTGATTTTTACCGGTTTCGTTGCACACAAGGTAAAAAGTAAAAACACGTCTACTTCCTATCTAGCCCTTGGTAATATTAAATATCTTTGGAGTCGACACTCTACCTATATATATCCCTACTCTATGGGTACATACATGCAGACATACTTACTCCATGAGTGCTGTCATTCGAGTGGCCATTTTTCCGTGAAATACTAAACAAATTATCAAAGCAAACAAACTTAGATGGACTGAAATGCTGATGTGTTCAGCACTTGGTTCAGCATCATTTATGATGCTCTGGATTCCCAGCAATCCACTGTGTGCTGTATAAAAGTTCCATTATAGGCTGCTTATATAACAAGCAAGATGAATCTCATAGACATAGTCCTAATCATAGACATCGAACCTAGTTGTTGTTGTTCGATGTCTATGGTCCTAATCATGGTCCTAATAATGTTATCCGATGTCTATGATGAATATAATCAAATCTAACTATGCATTCAAATCAATCAGACGAGAATTTCTCAATGAAATTTTGTGATCTGAGTTCACTTATTGGCAAAAACAAAGTAGAATTTATTTATGAAAGGAGCACGAAATCAAGTAAAAATGCAATGCGCATATCTTAATGCAGTCGGCCGCGTGTGTTTTAGCGGTTCAAAACAGGTTTATCATTTCACTAAGACAATATCTACAGTTCAAATTTGTGACTAAAATGCTCACGCGACTTTTCATTGTATATTTGGCAATATAGTCAAGCGAATTGGAAGAAACTTGAAAATCATGGAGTGTGATTGTTATTTGCATCACTTTCTTCATGACGAGATAACAATAATTGATTCTTCGTTTGACTGTTTGAAGGGTACTTCAAGAATTCAGTAAGTATGGGCCCATCACTGACATGTCCGCATTTCAAATTGATTTGCATGTATGTGCTTTGCAAGTTGCTGATGCAGTGCCTCCTTGTTCAGATGCTTCGATGTACATCTAGGCTGGTGTTCACCATCTGTAGATGGTCCTTGACGGTCCTAAATGTAAATTTTACTGATGTAAATATCTGATACTAAAATAGAACATCGAGATTTTAATTGATAGTTCCCATAGCTCATGGCTATTGATCCATGTTTAAGTAATTTATACAAGACTTCTGCCAAGATTTTGAGATTTTTGTTGCAATAACCGTAGTTGTTCCAATACACCTTCAAATGTAATGAAAATTTTGCGGTTGTTTTGAGACACTCGTATGAATTCTTTTTAGCCCGATCTCATTCACCCAATTAGAAACCGACTGCTATTCACCTTCGTAGGCTACTCCAAACTCGTAATTTAGTAGAATATTGTGCAACAGATTTGAATTCTAAAAAGAGCTGATGTAATTACCTTTCATTTTTTATGCATACTGCTTTGTTTGAATGCAGTTGTACCCGATTCTGATTCCACTCATTCACTTCATGCATGGTAATGGGCCTTCCTATACAATCAGAACGTATGTGGCCACATGGAATCCAATCCAAATGCTGTATATTAATGTGAAAAAACTGCCCTGATAATATCTGTTGTCGGGTAATCACTTCAATGCGCTCATAGTATGAGAAACTTGTGAATTGCGATGAAAAAGTGAAAGTTGATTATAGGCAACCCAAAACTTCATTCCATGACATTTGAAAATCCTCGATTTCACCAAAAAGTCAGGACTATGTGACAAATAATTGGCAATAGTAGTTGTAGAGAAGCTCTGTTGTATTATCTGTTGTCTATGAATAGTGGTGCCTACAACACGAGGCGATTCTTCATGTTGATAGCAGTCTCGCCTTTCAAAAAAGTGTTTGCGGCTAAATTGTTGATAGGAAAAGTTTTATAGAGATCAGGATTTTTCAAATGATTGATATGACTTAGTTTTCATGTGTCTATAAATTTTATTGACCTACAAGCAAAAGCGCATGTAGCCAGATGGAATCCGGATACCGTGTGTCACTGTAAAAGCTAGCCTGATGATGTGAATTGTCGTGCAATCACTTTGACAATGTTTTGATGGCATAACGAAGGTGATAAAAAGTCAAATTAATTTATTATAGGAAGCGCAAAATGTCATTCCATGACAACTGAAAATCTTCAATTTCATTAAAGGTCAAGGTATGCAACAAATACTTGGCAATGCTTTGTTGTAAGGAAGAGGCCTGGTGCACCATTCGTTGTCTTCACGTACGGAATAAGTTTTATAGAGATCAGACCTTTTGCAATTGAATGATATAATCAAACTTTTGTTTCATTTGCATCATGCTACGATTATTGAGGTTTTCCGACAAAATGACAGGTCAGATATTCAATGCCGGGATGCATCTCAAACTTGATTGTGGATTGTAAATGTAAGCAATACATTTTGGCAATTAGTTCATTAAAAGTACAAGTAATGATCGTAGTCTGGAACTAATTTTGTCCCAGTTTCTCTTGTGATTATATAATGAACATCTGGATTTCTTATCAGCATGGAGACATGAATTAAGGAAAGGCGAGAACCTCTAACCGAGGAATGAAGAGGTGTCTGCAGAAGTTTGCTTACATTAAACTGTAGCATCTCTGACGCACAAGGCGCAGGTGACCTGCTGTTTAATGCCGATTTTGGAAGTTCGACTTGAATTATGTAATTTGCAGATGTTATTCCTATCAACTCCGGCAAGATTTCGTTTAGGTTGAATAAGTGATTCTGGACCTGACGACCAACCGAATTACGCGAGCGGCGAGTGGCGAGTGAGCTATCCACTTGTTCCTGAATTTCCAATGAGAACGCATGATTTGCACATTCTCGCATTATTCGTTCTTGATAGCTTTATAAACGATGGCCACCACTTACTGTATGCTTTAATAGCAAGTTTAGAACTCCTCCCCTACTTCGTCCGGATGACCTGTCTGGGTGTAGTGTCGAGAGCAACAATTTTGACAGTCTGAGAAGCTAGCAGGTACCCTGATCGGATGCCATCTGAGAATGACCGACCTTAGAGTGGAGACGGAAGTTTATACTTGCGATCGATTCGCCAGCATCTCCGGTCATGAGTCAGTAGCGCGTCTCATCTCGGAAGTAGTTAAGTTAGGGGTAAAATTTGAACTTGTATTTCCAGTTACTTTTGAGAAGTCGCTGAGGTTACACGTGCATTAGCAGCAAGTCTCACAGACAATTTTTTCAACTATTTTGTTCAGTGTTGATTTTCCACAAGAATACACAAAAAATGAAGAGTAATTTGCTCTTCACATCAGATTTATAAAATTCCTAAGAAAAATCAGTTAAAATTAAATTACATAGTATGTATATACATGTAAGCTATAGCTGCTTTAATAAGCCACAAGTAATCGTCATATGAAAACATTATTGCGTTATCACTAACTTATATTGCATTTTAAAGGAATGGATTTATTAAGACTACACAATTACAAATTTAGCCTTAGGCCCCATGAATATTACAGTCAAATTTCTTGCCTTAATGAGATTTCTCAATGATTCTAGGAAAATAGGCTGAAATCATTGCTGATAACAAAAGACTATCAATGCTATAACAAATTGTTGTCAACTAATAAGCTTATTTGAAAAGAAGATGTTACTTATGACTGTTGAATTGTAAAACATAATGCCGTGCCTGAATTTGAATCTACGGATTTATTCAACTAGAGCATTGAGGCACCTGTTTGACTGCTTGAGTACAACACCAATCATCCCCCCCTACCAGAAATTTCTGCGTCCGCCACTGCAGATGTTTCGACAACGAAATGATTTTGCTTCAGTTTATACATGCTGTCCATGAAATTATGTGCGCTCGATTTCTTCTAGTATCTGAAGATTGCACAGTGTCTGCGTCAAATTCGGCAAAATCAGAATATCGTTATTCCACGACGATGAAAATGCACTTAAGCATTTTAGCCAATTTTTTATCTGCTTGTCCCATTGTTGAATAATTAGATTGGGCCTGTTCGTTCTACTTTGATGCTCTTCTGCTTATTGCAATCGCATCAAGGGTAGACCAATGAATGAACATTATTTGACATACTGGTCTGGAACTGTAGGCTAGTACAAAACTTTTAAGACTATCAGTTTACAAGCATCTCATCTTTTGTAAGCACGATATATGTTTGATTATTTTTCTTTTACACCAACTAAATAATGCATTCACTTCAACTTTCTCAGTCAGCAATTGATTGAAAATATGGTTGTGAAACGGAAGTTTGAAATTTTCATGATGAACGTGTGAGACGCTGATGTTGAAAAAATGTTTCTGAAAGTTAACTGTGAGGGCAGCTGGAAAACAGGGACGGCATAAGACTAAGTAGGGTCTTCAGCGACCTTTTACCTGTTGGCCGTAAATTTGTTTTGAAATAAAAAACAAAATCCAGGAACGTTTGTATTAACCGGACCTCTTGATGTTTTTGATGTTCAGAAGTCATTCCACGTTTTAGACTTTTCTTGCAGTTCTTGTTCAGTTTCAGCAATCAACACGAGATCATGTGCACACTTGAATTTCGAAAACATTTGCCCACTTGCCCACGTCCCTGGAATCCGGTCGAGCACTTTTTTAAAGTCGACGAAAGACAAAATCAGCACCTTCATCTTGGCCAGATTTTTTCTTGCAATTGGTACAAAATGAAAATTGCTTACATCTGTTGTGTCCTCGCCAGGCGTAAAGCCAAATGGCAGCTCGCTGATCTTTACTTGCACTATAATCTGCCTCTCCAAAACTCTCTCAAAATTTCAGTGAGTTGTGCAAGAGTTTGTGTGATCTGTAGCTTCAGCAGTTTAGTGAATTTCCCTTACGTTTATAATAGGAACGAGGGTCCTTAGTTTCCAATCATCAGGTAAACAGCCTTCAATCAGAATTTCATTGATTGAAGCACATCTATCCAGTACTCCTGTTGATTCTGAAGCCGCATACCTCCTGACTTTTGCAACCAAGTTATTTTAATTGCTCTTTCCACCCCAGCTATCAAGCTTACTGCACACTCTTTTCAGAACCTCGTCTCTTTCATAGCACAACGTTTGTTATCTTAATTCAATTCCCACAACGTCATTTCTAAATTTTATGAAACTAAATGTTTGATGCCGATGCTCATGGAGACCAAATGCATCCAAAACTGTATTTTTGAAATTTGAGCGAAGTTTTGAAATCCCTCATCGCATGGCGAATGCGAGGTATAGTTTATCTTTATGAGTCCTGATAGTTCTTGATGTGGAGGATTAAGCATCAGTAATGTTGAAGCGCAATCAAAGTGAAGGATAATAAAAGTTTCCATCAATCTCCAGCTAAGTTCAATGCCAATGAAGGAATTTAGAAGACTTTATACATGTCACTAAGTTTCCATGCAGCTGTAAGAACAACCCCCTTGAGCGGGACTGCCATACTGAAATTTTCAGTCAATAGTTGCGTTGAATAATTGAAGTAACAATCGAATATAAAAATACAGGTGATCTAAGAATATTCCTAACTCTATACACTGCGTTTTGGATTTATTTAATCCCAATTTCTTTTGCTAAAGCCAATTAAAAGTCAATGGCAAAATGAATGATAGAATATTTTGAACGTGCTGTACAATCTCATACGATCCAGAGCGAAATAGCATCTCCATAACCGACTATATGCACTTAGTAGGACTAAATGGTAAGAAGTGAATTATTTATCCAGAAATTCAAAATCAACGTGCCCTTATGTGAACATTGTGTGCCTTTCTATGAGCGACAGCAATTAGGCCTATCGAATATTTTGCCATTAATTTGAATGCAAGAAAAGAATGATTCATAAGTTGAAATAAAGAAGATATCATCCCATATGATCTGAATCATTCCGGTAAGATTTCATAATGAAAGCTCTTAAATGCATCAGGTCTGGTGAATTTTATCGAAATAACCTTTTGACGTAGTTGACCAAGCGGCGAGAGAGGTTACCCATGTTTCCAAGCTGTTCAAGGCAGAACAAAGTATTCGAACTCTCTCGATAAGCGTGTTATTAGTCGATCACAAAGTAAGTTAACGTTAAAATCAAAAATTATAGGACCTTCGGTGTCCAGTGCCTTCTATCAGTCGATGTACTGTGCGTTTATCGAGAGAGTAACTTTGTTCTGCCTTGAACAACTTTGAAAACAATGACCTTTTGATTGTCAAGTGTATATTTCAAGATTCCGATCTACATTAAAACGCTTTGCTGTGATTCAGAATTGCTAATTCATGATAGCTCCACTTGAGTCAATTAAGAAATTTTAATATCAATGCCAATGTGAAACTGATAATTGATGAGGTCATTTTCACAGCGCGGGACAGCATCTTTGAAGCATTTCAGCTTTTGATCCATCACTAATTCAGTCTCGGATGGTGTACATGTAGATGTTGTAAATTTAAGTCTCGATAAATTTGGATTCTGTATGCTTCGTGTCATTTCCAATGCTTGAATTGTCAAATTCATTTTCGGCTTGATAATCTAATTCAAAAGGCTCACCACATTCATCGGAAGTATTGTCTTCGTCCACAAAGACTTGATTTTTATACTAACCAATGATTTTTGACATATATTTTAGGGGATGGTCGTTTTGTTCGACATGGCCATTTGTTCGATGCCCTTTCCGTTGTACTTGCATTTCTTTGAATTAACTTCAGCACATTTCCAATGGATTTTATCGTTTCTCTTTCTGTCGATAATGCAGGCATAATCATTGCAAATCAGAAGGGGTTTATCTTTTGATGCTCTTATTTCTTGAAACTCCAATTTATCAAATTGTTCGTAGAGAATTATTCGTAGGTCTAGCTTTCCACTCAGTTGCAAAAGAGGAATTTTCAAAACTGACCGTCACATCCAAGAAAGTTAATTTGTGATTTTTTTCCTTTTCACTAGTGAAGTTTATGCTGTCGTGTATAGAATTTATCAAATTCAAAAAAGTATCAGCTTCTGATTCAGTTTTGAAGATGGCAAATATGTCATCAACATAACGGCGATAATACAACGGAAATTTAGCGATCTTATTTGCGACTAAGCTCATAGCGAAGGAAGCAAGAGTAGAAGGGCAGAGCCCATAGCTATTCCATCAAATTGAATGAACAGCTCATCATTAACTTGAAAAAGTACATCTTGAGTAGCTAGACGGTGTTGGCTGGATAAAGTCTCACGGTTAAACAGAATTTGGAAAAATATATCAGATTACATAATATGTGGTCTATCGTGTCCTCCAAGGGAACGTTAGTAAACAGACTTTTGACGTCATAAGACAATAGAAATGGCACAATGCCATCAGTGTTAATAGATTTCAAACTTTCTACGAATTCAAAGAAATCTTTAAGCTCAGGAGATTTGGGGATGTGAGGTTTATAGTCGAACACTACTCCATGCCTAACTGACGGGAACAAATCAATTTAGCCTTATTAGAATTATGTTTAAAAAAGTCAGCCTATCAAAGTGGCTGCACTGATTCAATGATGGTTTGTCTTAAAACTTTGATTACTTTTTTTTACATATTTTTTTTCTCGATACGCACTCATTTATTGCAGAACTACTTCTACCGAAATAGTATCTGTAGAAGAGACTGAGTGAAGAAATATCCCATCTGGCGGTGAGCGACTGTTAGCAACTTGTCAGCAAGCTTTTCACCCATAAGATTCTTGACAGGTTTATCAACCCATTCAAGGAAGTTAAGATGTGTTTGTGGGGCGCCGGCACACAGATGACAACAATACTCCATCAGAGGACGAATAGTGAACTTGTAAAGATAGCAGACACTGTGATGGAAGATAGCTGCTGGCACGATAGAGACTACCATTGCGTTGATGGACTGGATGTTCGGTTACCATGACAAGTCTTTCGTAACCGCCAATCCAAGGAAGGGGATGAAATCTTGTTCTCTGATCCTATTACTGACATCTTAATGCTATGATCATCATCATCTCTTTTAAGTCATGAGTGAAGAATACTCTGAACAAGCCGATTGGCACCCCATTCTGAGACCCTACGTAAGTCTTCATTAAGAACGTCGCATAACTCCTGACGTTGCTGAGTGTTCTTAGCGAGTCGCTCATTGGAATTGAAGAGTGTCATGTCATCTGCATACATAACCAATTTACTCACTAGGCAGTCTGAGAGGTCGTTGATGTACAGCAGAAAAAGAGTGGGTCCCAAAATTGACCCTAGTGGAACTCCTGCATTGACAACCCTGGTGGAAGACTTTCGGCCATTTAAGACGACAGATATCTGCCGGTCACTAAGAAAAGAAGCAAGAAATTTGTGGAGTTGATCAGCAACTCCATAAGACTTAAGCTTCCTAAGGAGTCTCTGATGCGAGACTTTATCGAATGCCTTGGAAATATCCAGGGCATCTGATCTCGTCTCACCTTGTCTGTCAAGGACACGACTCACATGTTCAGTGACATATGAAAGAAGATCTGAAGTTGATCGAGAGTGCCTGAAACCATATTGTTCTTCTGATAGAAGGTTATGAGTTTCAAGGAAGCTAACAATATGTTGGTTAATCACTGCTTCAAAAATCTTGCTAGCAATTGGAAGCAGGCTGATAGGACGGTAACTAGATGGAAGAGATGAATCAGAACCTTACTTTAGAACTGCAACCACGGAAGCTACTTTTCAACAAGACGGAAACTCACCGGTGAATACACATCTACTGAACAGTTTAGATAAAAGTGGAGAAAGCTCAGGTGAGAGATGCTTGAAGACCAAAACCGGGATGCCATCTGGTCCATGAGACAGCTATCGAGACCTGAAATGATCTTTTTGACGTTTCAGACTGTGACTGAAGGTGGACTAACTGTCTCATCAGTGCGTGTGGAAAGTGGAGGTGGACTCCATCGTCCAATGTTGAATTCTTCGCAAACTCCTTGCAAGGAAGCTCGGTTTTGTCTGCTGAGGTTGTCACCATATAAGTACTGACTTCGGCATGACGAAGTGCTGGGATGGAGGATTTGTTCCTGTTGGTGACACTGTTTTAAATCCTCCAGAAGTCCTTAGAGCCAAGTTTTTTGATTGCAATGGATTTCCGTGCATACAAAGCGTAGCGACTTTTTGCCTGATGTATGTTTTCCTTACAATTTCTTCGTGTGGTCTTGTACAATTCAAGATTGCCAGTGGTACTATCACACTTGTACTTATGGAAAATGTGGTCACGCTGGCAGGTTGCAGCTGCACATTCTGTGGTAAACCAAGGTTGGGAGTGGTGCTTCATTTGGAAGGTATGCTGAGGAATGTAGGCCAACATCCCTATTTGAAGCCACTGTCAGTTCTTGCGCCGACTTTTGGATGTTCTCGCTCAGAATAAAATTCTCAGCTTGAACTTGAAGCCACTCCAGTCTGCTTTGGAGAATTGATGAAGTGTTCTATGGAAAGGCGCAGACAGTATGGAGCAAATTTGTTTGCCAGAAACTGTGATAACACAGTGATCAGACGTGCCGAGGGGAGAAAAAACCTTTTGTGACAAACAAGTTGGATTTGAGGTGAGAAGCAGGTCAAGGAGGTATTCAGTATCCCCAGCTCGGTCAGGCACTCTGGTAGGACAAGTGACAATTTGATTAAGGTTGTGAGTGACAGCGAAATCCTCGGCTGCCTGACCGTAGAGATCAGTGGTGCGTGAGTGCACAAGCCAGTTAACATTTTGCACGTTGAAGTCACCGAAAACGGCAACCTCAGCGATGGGATACTCTTGTAGAAGAGAATCAATCTTATCAGAAAGAACATTGAAAATGTCCGCATTGGTTGATGGAGAGCGGTATAAGAAAAATAAAAGAAGTGGTTTTCTGTAACGGTGTATTGAAGGCAAGATACTCATGCCTTATCCTCTGAGCTACGAAGCCTTCTCAAGGGAAGGCTTGTCTTGGCATAAACTCCAAGACCATGACAAGGTGCTTTATCCATCTCATGGAAGACATCACAGAAATGTAAATAATAGCAACAAAGCTGCAGTAAATAATGCAAAAAGACACTTATAGGCACATTTCATGTCGCAAAAGCTTGAAGAAACCCTAATGAGAACCCCTTTGCCGTAGCAATGGGTACAAGTCACGTAGGCCACAGAGTAATCGGATGCAGCTACACGGGCTAAACCCCTCAGTAAAGCTATCCACGCATGTCCGTGGCAGTGGAACTGTACCCCCTTTTTTCGAGCAGTTGACCGGGCCTGCCTCCCAAAGCATTACTAGTGGTTTCGGGACCGTAGAACTACCTGACGCCCAATGCTGTGAATACGTTGGATCTGTCACACCATAAACTGCAACAAATGGGGAAGTGCAAAAGAGAATAGTGGAAGGAAGTTCGATCACAAATGAGCCAAATAAGTGCCATGCCCAAAAACCGGATTCAACACCATGAAACATCTGGTGACTGCTCATATCCTGGAAACCAGTGGTGGTGTTAATTGGGACGGTCGAAGCCTACCGCTCATTTAAAATAAACAAATGTGGAGAATAAGAATGAACAATTAACCAAGCATAAATAGCTTCAATGACCAGTAAAATAAAATAATATTCCAGAGCCTGCTAGTTAGCCGGAGCACGATCACAAACCTCCGACAATAAATCTTTCCGACAAGGTAGAGCCCAGAGAAGCACGAGCTTCAGACGACAAAGCCTTATTGCGACATCGTTTTTCACCCTTTCACCGCTTTGGTTGAATAAGAAAGGGACATCAAGTTGATGTTGTAGTGGTCCTTGGATAAGTGCAATGATAGGGTCGCATTTAATTCAGTTCAAATTGTCAGTCTTTGGCTGTCACTGCATGATATTTTGCTCAAAGTATCACTCCAGTGCTCACTGGCATTTTTCTCTTGTGGTCATTTTGAATACGCTCTATTATCTTTATCATGATTTTATTGGGACAATTCTGAATCATTTACCTACAGGAGCCTCTCTTTACTTCCAGTGCTGACAAATACAGATCTCAATTATATTCTGTTATTGACAAAATGGGTAGCTTGTCTGCGAAAGTAAGTTTGCGGTCCTTTAACTTTTGCTGTCGTATTCTAAATTTGAATATCTACAGGCCCAATCACTGCCCGGAGCAATAACAACGGGAATGAAGCTGATGTACTCTGATCATCGCTTGTACATATTGAAAGACATTATGCCTGAATCGTAAGTATGTACTTTGGCGTACTTGCATGCAAATTCATTTCCAACTGGATATTGCTTGAATTTTAAACTCACAGTTTATTTTGAATTTCGTGATCATGTGGGTTAATTGTATCAATGTTGTACCGTGTTCAAACCGCAATTTTGGTTGGGACAGAACTGCGGCTTAGAGAGTATACAACATTGATGCTTTTGACCTATACTCGAATAAAATAACTAAGGAAATAATAGAAAAATCAAATAGCAGTTAAAAATATTAAATTCAACAAGCATTGTCAAATTTAGTTGACTATACTTTCCTAACTTACCTCATTATTGCATTTGGTATGCACATACAATGCAACTCTGGCTAAATCGGATTCTTTGACTTCATCACATATTGTTCGTATGACTCGATTATATGTTTTTCGATTTTAGAAAAGCATGCTGTTTACTTTTGCCAATTAGTGTAAAATATGCTGGAAATCTGCTTTATCCTTTATGTCATTCTTAAACAGAAAGTTTGAAAGCAGAGTAATCATTAAGTGTGTATTCAAATTTGACACAGGTTTTCGCGACCCGAAAATCACAATTGGCACCTAATTTCAACAAGTATTTTATCAAATATTCTTCCGTGAATGACTCTCGTCAAAAATTAAGTAGATCACGGTCCATGCTGAAGCTACTATCTGCTGACGAAGTAGTAGCGGATGCATTTTTCAATTTGATGGCCGCACAGCTTAATGCACACATATTTGATTGAGCAGTTCTAATATGAGCAATTTTCTCGGTGAGCACTACGCGGTCATTTTGAAGTTTTTCAATAACTGAAGGCGGCATTTCATAATAATTTTGATTAATCAGTGCAAGTGACTTGCTATGAAACAGCTGATTGCCTTACATGATAGCTTGTGATTTGTTCGACAAATCTTCCATGAATTCCTTCATTGGTGGAAATGCTCAGCGAGTCAGCGCTCAACGTTGATATCCACGTTCCCCAATTTACAATGCGGGTTTTGGAGGGAGCTGCAAGCCTGTAGCTTCAACAAAGAAGACAGACCATGTCGGAACCTTGACAAGAACCTTATTCATAGTCTATGCAAAAATGTCGACTTCTTCATGGGTTTCACTAAGGCACTCTGCTACGCTGTGAATACCATAAGTAAACTTTTGTCAACTGCTTTCACCACACATGGAGCTGTGTCGGAGATAATCAGAACAATACTTGAATATTGTATTCCATCAAGAGTCAGTGCTAGTAGACCAGTGAGTAGTGTCTGGGTCACCGTGCCACTACATCACGTTTTTCAAGAAAATCGTGCTACAGAAAAGTGGAGATGCCGTGCTGTCACGAAATACACGGACCATTATGTTGAAAACCTGTTCCGGCTGTCACTGCTTTTAACCATCGATTAATTTTGTCATATTTTCATTGTTGGTGCTTTCCACTTAATGAGTAAGATCATGATTCATTCTAAGTTTCTACCATTTTCAATAAGTTTTTATTCCGTAAATTACTCCATTAAACTAACAGATCAGCTTTAATGCTTTTTTATGCTTTCGATAGAAATGTGCTAAAATATCAATTCATTTTTGTATCGGAAATATGCGAAGGCAACCAAAACAATCAAAAAATTTCATTAAGCAGCACATTTTGCAAGAAGTTAATAAGCTAACCTGCTATGTTAAGACTGCAAGAGGTTACAAATTTTCGCCGATATGACGTCCTGTTCACGCAGAAACGTATGCATCGTTATGTCGGCGAAAACGTCTACCTTCTTGTGATCTCAGTACATCAGCTTGACTTATCAGCAACTTTATTATCATAAAAATCTTAAGTCCTATTTATGAATAAGAGTAATAAAAGTCTGTATCAGTGAGATATCGCGTTATCACGGTCGCCTGGAGGGCGGACATTATGCAATCACTTAATACTGCATCCGTTACTGAGATGCTTCACACATGCGCTACTTAATATACATGTATGTTTTCACAATGAAGCATGACAGTGCTCAAAGAATATTTTCACAAGGAAGAAATCTGTTTTTATTTGAAATATATTATATCTTAAGTTAGGCCAATTTCGGATTTCTGGAATTGTGAATGAAATGAAGTTAACTGCGATCTGCATTTCGATGAGCTTTAAGATATAAAATTCGTTTGAAAGCGATTTCAATTCAATGAAATCTATTCACACCAGTCGTTAAAATCAAAATATGGAAATTTCTATCCATAATGAGAACTTTAATAAAATTGTCTGAGATACAAGGTTTTGATAGATTGATTGTTAATTTCAGCCGACAAGTAATTGGAATACTCAAAGTTGGGCGAAAGAAGTTGTTCATTTATGATATACATGGTGTCCAACATGAATTAGAGCCATTGTGTGTGTTAGATTTCTATGTCCACGAATCGCGTCAACGGCAAGGATGTGGAAGGAAGCTGTTCGATTTCATGTTACAAGTAAGATTTGGAATACTGATACTTTGTGTTACCTTTACACCATATCTTAACATGATTGATGAATCCATGCGCCATTCAGGCTTCATTGTACTAAAATGTAACTAGAACAAGTACTGAATTTAGATATTGAATGTTCAGGTCGTTTAATAAGTAATAGCACATCCTCCATAGAACTTTAATAATGTCACTCACTACTACCCTAATGAGACCGAAGGCTCTGAAATTGTATTTTTAGACTTCGCTGGTGCGAGTGTTGTCCTTGTGATTCTTAAATTCTGAATGTCTTTTCTGTCGACTTCCGTTGATATTCTCTGGGCTCTATCACAAACCAGCTCCTTAGCCACTTCACCTGACACCACTCTTAAATATAACCAGTTCTGCTGCTTTGATGAGTATGAAGTGCTTTGGCATCAAAATGCCTAATCTTCAACAGAGGGTCCCCAATTATTCAAGCACGCTGACTCAGAGATGGAAACGGATCAGGTAGTGTGACCCGTGACCCGCATAGTTTCAAATTTGAAGACCCGTTTCCTGTCCCGGGTCAGCAACAAAAGGCCCAGACCCGTGACCCGCAATTGTTCAAAAAAAAATATTGACTTTTACATTTATTTCATCTATCTTATAGCGATATACACAGACTTCGTTAAAAGATTGCTGATGTGAATGCACGCTCGCGTAGCAAATAGCCTACCAGTAATAATTTGCTATTCGTATTGATAGTCCAAGCTATATTTCGAAATGACAGACGCCCAAACACGTTTCTGCTAGTTGATAGGCCTATTGATAATAAAAATGAAATGGGGATCAAGTTAATGAGATGCAAATCAATACATAATCAAATCATTATATTTCGCACTGCTAATTTTTTCCTCTGGCATGTGACTAAACTGACCTTATAGTTTTTAATTTAGTTATGTTAATTCAATAAAATAATTAAGTTAACAAAGTCGATTTTCACGGAAAATTAGTTCTTCAAATCAATTGTCCCGCATAGATGCTATGCTATACATATTAGGGCCTACCATAATTCACGCAATATTGAAAGCGATAGTGCATGTAGTAAAAAAATTATTATTTTTCGGAGCACAATATGGCGGCAATAGTCGGCACTCAGAAGATAAAGCGACCGGGCATTATTGTTGCTAAATGTGAGGTGGAATGAATTCTTTGATATGCATAAAATCATCTAAAATTTGATTAAATCGTTTGCAGAGTAATCTTAATGATCTATACATAAATGTATGACCGTCTTGACCCATGACGTCCGTATTATTAACTTCTGAATGATTTACATTTCTAATGATTTTTATCAGGTTTACAGTATATATATATATATATATATTTATCAAATCTCAACAGATGTAACCACCACGAGACATGTTTCGGCCTGTTGGGCCTCATCAGTCGTGGGTAGGTTTGAACCAGCGACGTTGGAGCTAGAGGACGTGCAAGCATACCCTCTAACCACAAGGCCACCGGAATATCTGTTGAGAGCGTGAATTAGCCAGGAAGGCACTGCTTTAACGCAGGCACGTTACTTGTCTAAACATGTAATGAGTAGCGGCTGCGTGAAGCGCATCAATCTCGGATGCGGTATTAAGTGATTGCAGAAAGCAGTCCGCCCTCCACGTGCCTGCGTTAAAGCAGTGCCTTCCTGGCTAATTCACGCTCTCAACAGATGGTCCGGTGGCCTTTTGGTTAGAGGGTATGCTTGCACGTCCTCTAGCTCCAACGTCGCTGGTTCAAACCTACCCACGACTAATGAGGCCCAACAGGCCGAAACATGTCTCGTGGTGGTTACATCTGTTGAGATTTGATAAATTTATCAATTGCCAGGTTACTTGTCTAAATATATATATATATATATATATGGATCTAGTCGTTTTCGTCGACACGTTCATTTCGTCGACAACCATTTTTGAGGAAAACGTTCATATCGTCGACATGTTCATATCGTCGACAGATTCATTTCGTCGACAATTGCAGCAGTGTACGATAATTTCAGAAATCTCTCAATTATTTTTTATATTGGACTTCTATGCGGAGCTCTATCACTCTTTATAGCTATATAGTCCATAGAAGTAGATTATAGTAGACTTTCTATGGTTTTGTTATTTTCTAAGATATAGAAATATCATTTTATGGAAGACTATGCATCTTCATTTTTTTCACATCTATGGTTTCTACTCAATCGCTTTGATATCATAACGTTGCATCGTAGTTCATTTGCATTATAGCTTAATCACAGTCCATTTCCATGGACAGGCGCAGTTTGATTTAGAATTCAAACTTGAATTCGCATTGCTAGTATCTATTTCGGTGGCAGTCATTGCAATAAGAACCTCGTCGCAATGAACTTCGCAAGTTATATCTAATTTATCCATTAATGTAATATAGAAGATTAATAAACAAATGCACAAGTTAAATCTAATTTATCCATTAATTATAAATTATATGAAAGCATAGAAATGTCTATGAAATGAACTTGTCGACGAAATGAACGTTCATAGTGTCGACGATATGACCTGTCGACGAAAAAGTACGACTCCCATATATATATATATATATATATAATATATATATATATATATATATATATATATATATATATATTTACAAAGGCAAAGAAGTATTTGAATAAAAAATACACGCATATACAAAGTACAAAGTAACTTATATGTATTTTAGCGTCCGATTGAATAGAACAGCTTCTAGATCATGTTAGAGAAAAGTGATTAGTGAAAATATAATCCATATATGGTCATATTTATTATGTTATAAGCATCATTATAATGTTTCCAAGACTAGCCTGCAATATTTAATAAGTATGTGTTTCCACTAACTAAAGACGACAGATGTAATAATTCGCCTGAAAATAACTGACCCGCACTAGACCCGCACGGGTCACGCGGGTCTGACTACAGACCCGTGACCCGGCTGACCCGCCAGGAAAACGCCAGATGGGTGACCCGCAGACCCGTTTCCATCTGTGCTCTGACTTAAAGATATTAATTAGTTACAATATTACGCATATATTTGTTTGCATTTATAAAAACTCTCGCATCGATGGCTCGTGATCAGGTGACAACTTATTCGGCATACATAGAAGTTGCACACGATTGTTTCTTCCCATTACTTTGCTGTGATGTGCATGACTTTTCTGATTTTCAATATTATTTATGGTTTGAAATATCCTAACACAACGCTCGTATAGTGAATTGTGCTATGCACAAGTAAAAAAGTTATGAACGCTAACTTATCTCCAAAGACAAGCTAATTGTTTTCATTTTTAGAAAATCTCATATTTTGTGATACACATTCTCACTTCATGTAACGTCGATATCAATATCATTGATATGTTATTGAAAGTGCATATACGTTTTACATCTAAGTCTTTTTTAACTATAGTCGTACGTTTACGACTAAGTAGAAGAGAACGCATTGGGCTGTCAATGTCATTGCTTCATGAGGAATGCAGAGATATAATTAGGCAAAATCAACATTACACTTAAGCGTCATTGCACATCAAAAACCTTAGTCACTTATAGCAACTCAAGAAAAACGAAATTCATCTTTAACGTTGGCTTGATGATTCCATTTGCCTCTGAAGTTTGATTACAGTCAGCTCAATGACTAAGTATAATTATTATTGCATTATTTAAAATAACTGGCATCAGAAAATGCTAGCCACTAAAAATATATGATCTTGGCAAATATGGTGACATGACTCATCCTTATGCAATATTGAACATTAAAAAAAATTTTCGCTGAAATCAGAAATCACATCGTACCCTTTGCTTCCCTATTAATCCATGAATTGTTCTGTATATTACTTCATCCCATCTGATGCTTGGGTATGGGTTTCACGAACAAATTCGATGAAGGTCCCATGCTATCAATCTTGTTTCTCAGTAACATTTTCCGCCATTGTTGTAAAAATATTAGAGAGGAAAAGAATGACGACCAACCATAATCTATTATTATCATTATTATTCTCCTATAATAGTTCTGTGCTCCTATAATAATAATAAAAAATATTGGTTTTCGTCAACCTTTTCCTTTCAGTATTGTTTGCTGTCAGATGCATTGCATTCAATTTTATGTTAGATTTCGATGTTGATGCAGGCAATAATTTTGGGATTTTCATGAAATAGTTATAAGGCATTTTGATATCTGAAACTAATGAATATGATTACTATTCAGTAAGCATCCTAAAAGCAAGCGTTGTAAAATGTCTTACTGAGAGATGCACCAGAAGATTTCCAACCAATTCAGGAATGAAATATTTGAGGTTCCTGAATAATTTTTGGTTATATCATATTTGAGTGACAGACATTCTTTGAATTTTAAAAAAATGAAGCTCTAACGTCACTATCCCCCCTTTTGGACGATTGGACGGTGCTGACATAGTCAGACTTTTTCTGGAACGTTCTGGTACTTTCGGTCCGGATGCCCTTCTTGTCGACTTCCGTTGACACTTTCGGGCTCGACCTCCGGACCGAGGGATCGCTAGGCAAATCACTTAACCACTGTGCCACGGAGACCACGAACCTTTCTTATCAAACAAACAACTGCACGAATATTAACTGATAATGCCAACACTTAGTACATGTACATGTGTTCTCACATTTTCCATGGCATGTGTATCTGGTTCCTTTTTTATATCGTAAGTTATGTATTCTAATCAGCCCAGTGTGAATTATTCATGAAATGCAATTGATTGCAATTATAAAGTACTCCGTTTTTCTTCAATTACGAGTGCATTTCAATTACTTTGCAATTACTATAGATCATAGAGTAAGTATTTTAGGTAGAGTGGTAACTCCGCATTTATTAAATCCCCAATGTGTATACACTTTCGATTTTATTAAATGAACTCAAAGGAGATACAGTCGGAATTGTTTCCAAATGTGAGGTATTCACATTTCACATTAGGCAGTTTTGAAGAAATTAGAACGGATTTGACTGATCATGATAGCATAATACAGAAGGAAATGATATTATTTTACAGATCGTCCGTGTCATGACAGCCTTGGAGAGGCAATGTTTGTTAAATTAGCAACTCGATGACCTGCTATTGCTTTCATGCTGAGTCTCAAGAGTATTTTCTTGAGCGTGATCATATCACAAGCAACCTGCCACTGGCAGAGCAAAATCACATAATCAAAGACAATGATTTCAATAAGCTTTGAGAGATGTAAATGGGTCCACATCACTATTCAGATTCAAGAAATGAAGCATGAATTTAGTGAATCATAAAATCATGCCGGTGAAAATTGAATTAATAACTTGAAATTTCAGCCAAGAAATCACGAATAAGATCTCGACTTTTTCATGAAGACCTCCATTGTAATGCGGGTCATGAAATTCCCTTGATAATCAGATTCATTTCCGCTTAGCTAGGATGATTATTAGCAAATATTCCTTCCTTTTGATATCCAACTTGTTTCATACTACTTATATAGAGGAGTCATCTCGGTAGTATATAAATTGGCAAAATTTTGATTTTTTTAGAACTGCTCAAATAATTTCTTGGATCACGGGAACGTAATCTCCACAAGAAACAGAATCTTTTCATATAAAAATTTTCACTGTATGCAGATACTTTTTTGAGTCGACACTCTACCTATATATCCCTACTTTATGCTATAGATAATTGTTAGCATTACACTATGCGTTTCCCCACCACTTATTTTCCAGACCATGGATTTCTTAGGTTAATTATAATTGCTCCGCATTGCAATTGCATCACAATTGCACTTTCTTAGGTTAATCACAATCACAGCAGACGACGCTTTTTTAGCATTGATTTTGAATCACCACCTTTTTATTCTCCCCAAGTGTTTTCGACTTACATCTCCACTACGATTCAAACTGAAGATACGGGATTGGGATATTGAAACTTGTGGCTTAGGAGACTTTACCATGCTTGCAATTAAATCTTTGCTAAAAATTAAATTGAATTGAAGATGTCAAATTTGGCTTCTGGAAGCGTTTATTGGCCTCTCTTCTTCCGAGAGGAAAATTAAGCAATTGTAGCTTTCTGATTTGCATTTTCAGTTCAGCAATTACGATTAGGGGGAAAGAATATCATAACACCGGCACCTAATTTATATTTTGGAAATATGTTTCGTCATAAATTTCTTTGTAAAAATGGGGTTTAGTTGTACACCCGGTACACATCTAAGTGTGGTAACGCATTATCGACGAGCGGAGTCAAGTAATTTAAGCTGCGTGCGGAATGAATCTTGAGCTGTGCCGACTGCAAAGCAATTGCAATTACTTCTCAATTACATGGCCAAAAATGTAACTGACTACAATTGCAAATTACTCATCAGAAAATGCATTTGATTACAATTACTAATTACAATGATTGTCATTGCAACTACAATTAGAACACGTTTGATTCTAATCAATAAGATGCATCAATTGGTTTGTTAATTATTTCCCATTGGTTATTTTCCCGAATTTCACTCATGCTTCGGAATATCAGATCCACTGATAACCTCAAAATTCGGCTGTCCTGTGTGTTATTTGCTTTCTCTGCAAAATGCAGCATTATGTTAGAGGATGCTAAATGAGTTTCAATTTATGAAGGGAAAGCTCAGCTGATGTTCTGCAACATGCAGAACATCAGGTAGGCATGTAGGCATTATGATTTAATGCTCCCTATAATTTTGTTTGATTCGATTGAAGTATTTGGTGTCCATCTTCCAGTGTCTGATCTGTGTCCTGTGCGGCCGGCCTCAAAAAAAGCCGATCCTGTGCACCTCTAAATGAAATCCTTCGTAAAAGTTAAATTATGATATTGAGACCTCCAATGACAACTTGAGTAATCATTAAATGTGAAGGCAATCCAGTTTTGTTTCAATGATGTTATATGATCCTATTAATGAATTAGTAAAATAGTCATCATTGACGGCATTGAGTCGCATTAAACTACGATATTCAGCCGTTAAGAATACATGTATGATTCTAATCAACTTTAGCATTATTTAGATAACTTTATGAGTTATGCTGCCGTCCCATCAACCAATGTCATGAGTTGCCACTGTGCATACCGGCTTGCATGGGATCAGTGAATAATTTCATAAACCTTATAGCAATAGAAAAAGGAAAGACCTCTGCATACCGCTTTATTTGATATCATCATAAGTTCCAGCCAGTAAAGGTTTATGAAATCGTTTAGAAATCGCTTTGGCAAATATTATCTGTAAATCATCATCGTCATCTACAATTTTCTTCAGTTCAAGAAACTCAGCAGTGATTAGTGTAGAGTTGACTGTTTATACATGGTGCCATTCACTTGTGGATGTCACATTGTAAGCGTATTAATCTTAACTACAAATACGAAACGGAACCAATAGAAGTATAGTTTGTACAGCGTAACATGCAAAGTAACTCATATTACAGCATGTTACTAATAGCTTGCAGTTATTGGAATCATTAACAATTTTCTAAGTGTGATCAATGGTTGAACCGTTTCTTCTCGAAAAGTTGATAAGCAGTATTCGTGAATTGTATAATTTCTTCATGTCTCATTATTTCTATTTAATAGAAACATGCTTAAAAATATCTTCTTTTTCTATTTTGATTCCAAGTGCTGCGCATGCTGCCTTATGAACGTGGTTTTCTCATCCTGAATGCGGATAGATCGATGCCATTCTTGCCTATTTTAAGCGCAGAAATTCTTTCTCTGGGTTCAAAAATCTTCCCTGTACTGAATGGATGACTCACCATATTCACGCTCAACGAAACATCCATGCATTTATTATCATTTCTATAACAAAACTTAACTCACCGCTTTAGTATCGAATATTCCTGAGCCCAAGTGAATTATCTTCTCTGTTTGAAAATGGGAATACTTTTTTTTATATCAAAGTACATGATGCTTTTCTGTAGGCTTTAAATGTCCGTGATTGTTAGATCGTTTCATTTTGTTTCAGTTGTTCTATATTATGCCGGCTTGCATGATAATTGAAAACTAGCATGTTACATCTTCAAAATTACAACTGGAAATGGTGTACTAAGTTAATATGATCTCATCATAAGTCGGTGGTAAAGATCTATCCCTGTGGTTGTGAGTAAGACTTCTATTTTCCTGAATCAATGTGAGACTTGAGTTTAGCAGCAGTTGATTTATGGGTTGTTTCAATCCGGTCCTGCTTGCTCTTGTTACTCAAACATTTCTCTTTTTGGAAATGAAATCAACAAAACTACCTAAAGAATGTAGGAAAACAAATAATCTGGATAATTAAGAAAACATTTAGATGTCAGGAACTTTGTCGCTCACTGTTTTTCTTTGACAGTTAGCTTATCAACGTCTGAAGTCTCATTTGCAAGATAACAGTTGCACGAGTTTTTATTAGTAAGAATGAATTACTCGAACCTTTGTGCCACAAGGCCTTGTGTAATCAGGTTTCGTAAGAAAATTGCAGCATGTGTAATGTATTGCATACTTGATACAATTTAGACTCGGATGATCTCTTCAATATACACCGTAGGTTCAGTACTTGGCTTTGCGATCCTTTGGTCGTGTGGTTTAGCCTCGAAAGTGTCAGTGGAAGTCGATAGCAAGGCCCAAGGGCATTCAGACTGAAAGTGTGATAACACTCCAATAAAGTCTGACTGTGTCAGCACTGTTTGACTTCCAAGCTCCCGCAGGGGAGGGGGGAGGGTAAGGGCGGTGATGACGTTGAATCTTTTGTTAAGGATTTGAAGAAAAAAGCTTCAATTGAATATATCGCATGCATGTTGTTGCTTGTTTTCATTCCCCCATACCCTTTTTCTTAGACAATGGGGCTGCTAAAATAAAAATAAAATGAATAATTTTCATCACATTGTTAATGAAAATTGTCTTAAGATGTTATACATGGAATTTTCTAGTGATATGAAAAATTGAATCTGATTTACATGTGTGGTGTACGATTTCCGGAATGTGGAAATTAAGGATTACAATCAGTATCAGCATAGAATACAGTAGTAGATAATGTATAGTAGACAATACAAACAGTATTAGATGTGTAATGATGTCTCTTGAATTATTGATTGTGAAGAGAGACTGATTCGTGAGCGTACTCGCTTCCTTTATTGGTTGAATGCAAGATAAAAGTGAGAATATTCTCTAATGATTTTAGAATTCCTCATTGAGATAGTAATTTCCCTGATCAAAGTCCGCTTGTTGTGTTGCAGCGCGAAGACGTTATTCCCCGTCACTTGGCCATCGATCGCCCGTCTCACAAATTCTCGGCATTCCTGGAAAAGCATTATCTGCTGAAGGACGTGATTCCTCAAATGAACAATTTCGTCGTTTTTCAGGGATTCTTTCGAGATCGCACTGGTTAGTGAATGAATTTGAAGTCACCAAATTTGAAATACTTTGAAATTAGTTTAAATGGAGGATTGCTTTCAGTTAGTCAATCACATTTTTTATACTCCAATATAGGCCACTTCTGTTTATTTTATCAATAAGGGCTAGAGCGATTCGATTCTGAATGCTGCGACTTTGAATTCCTCTGTTTGTGACCATCTCAACATTTCTCGCATTTTTAATGAAGACAACATGAATTACAATCATGCTCATCATGAGAATTCAGATTTTTTGTTTTATGCGTCATAACTGTTGCGTGACTAAGTCGAAAAATGCAGGATGTTTCGTCCAAAATTAATTATATCTATAGCGAAACCGTCCGCTATAAATTGCATCTCTAAAATATCCCTACGCAACAGTGTAATTCGATCGAATACAAAAATTGAAATATTCCGATCGACACGATGAAACATTTAATTATCTATATAACGTTTCCCATAATTTCAGCTTTACAGTCACTTGACAGAGCCTGTGCTTACGTTACTGAAACATGATGCTTATACTGTTGCTATGCGATTATTAAGCATTCAGTAGTCGCACATGAGAAAGAACATTTATATGCTACAGTAGTATTATTCATAGCGTGGCATTCGGGCTGTTATTCGATCGATGCTCTTTAAGTTCACATTGTAGTCCGCACCTCTCAGTTTATTGTTTAAACATGTGTTTTTGTCCAGAAGTCCTTTAAATGATTCTTCGACCTTCAGAAGCTAATGCATAATACTGATATCATCTGCGGTCACTATGCAGCTGGAATTTCTAACTCGATCGCATCACATGAAAAAATGGATGAAAGGACAACCTTCACTCGAAAATAAGTCAATATTAAATGACAGTTCTAGCATCTGATCAATGGGGAAACATCCACAATAATCTAGGTCAATACTAGGGCCGTGCGAGTGCTCGAAAATGTCGAGTCGAGTACTTCCGCTTCGAGTTTGACCGCTCGAGTACTAGACTTCAGACCTTTTGTTTGCTATTTTTAGTTTATCACACGCACGAAAATAGTCACTCTGGCAGCTGTTCAGAAATCGTAATTTATTTTGTGTTTTAGTAAAAATACACACGTATTATTGTTATCATATTTTGTTAAAAAAGGTTTTGCAAATATACTGTTGGACAAAAAAATGGCAAAGTCATTCTGATGCTAAGAAATCGATATAGATAGGTTTTTAAACAACACCATCATACTCAACGTGAAATAATAGTTAAACATATGAATAAACTATGTATTGTCTTCATATGAGATCACTATTCAGTCCACTACTGTGATAATCGCTGACTTGAATCGATCACACGCGGCGATATACAGTGATGACTCATAGGACGTTATTGATGCATGTACACGACGTTTATTCTCGGTATAGAAATTGAAATTTACTGTCATATTAATTTAGCGTTTATTAATACTTCATAGTAATAATATTTTCTATACAATTAACCACTCATAATAAATTTTACATGTTAACTTCATTGTTAAATTCCATTTTTCAAGTTTTGAGATATGGTTGTTAGTAAAACAAACATGTTTGATAAACATCTTTATTCATAAAAATCAGAAAGAAAGAATGAACAAAGTCTCTGGTTCTTTGTGTAGCCACCACGAGTCTGCAGCACTTGGTTAATTCTCTTTGGCATGCTGAGGATGATGTGGCGTATTCGGTTTTGAGGAATGTCATTCTACTCCTTGACTAGGAATGTTTCCAATTCCGAGAGTGAAGAAGGTTCTCGTTGTTTGACTCGACGTCCGAGTTCGTTCCACACATGCTCCATTGGATTTAAATCGGCACTTCTTGCAGGCCAGTCTATCCTGCGAATCCCAATGACCTCTAGAACATGTCGAACATGCGCGCTTCGATGCGGTGTGGCGTTGTCATCTTAAAGCCGCCAAGATCACTGTGGAGGACCTAAGGTGTCTTCCGCCCAAGGTAACAAATTGTTGTTGAGGACTTGACCGTAAGATCTACCATTTAAGTTGCATCGGATGACCACCAACGGCGATCTGCTATCGCAGCAGGTAGCTCCCTATACCATCACCGAGCCTCCTCCAAAAGATGTAGTCTCCTGAATGAGGTCTTGACGCATGGCTTCGGCTGGCATTCTCCACACTCGTACTCTTCCATCTGATGGCCGTACTTGAAAGCGAGACTCAGTCAATACGATTAGCTTCCACTGGCTCGCGAAAGTGGCATCGGCGCATTGCCCAACGAAGCCGAATCTTGCGGTGAGACCTTGTGAGGAGAGTTCTTGTCAGAGGTCTTCGAGAACGTAGTCCAGCAGCACGTAGTCGGCGACGAACCATGCGACTTGAAACTGAGATGACCCACGACCTGAATAATTGGGAGGAAGACAAGTAAGAATTCCGACTCGAAAACCGAACTAAATGCCGGTCTGCTCTCGTGGTTGATTGTGAAGGTCGTCCAGAGCCTTGTTTTCTCTCAACATTACCTAAGAGGCGTAATCTATTAGTCCGTCGGTGTAATGTACAGAAGCGGACGCCCAGCCTTTCAGAAACTTGTTGCAGAGGCAATCCAGTTTCTACCATACCCATGGCTCGGTATTTAATCGAGGAAGACCACCGAGGCATATCTGCAGTGTAGACTCGATAAGAACAATGAACAAATGCTGTCAACAGTATCACCCTAATTGAGAATTGAGAATGAGTCATCATTGTATATCGCCGCGTGTGATCGATTCAAATCAGCAATTATCACAGTAGTGGACTGAATAGTGATCTCATATGAAGACAATACATAGTTTATTCATATGTTTAACTATTATTTCACGTTGAGTATGATGGTGTTGTGTAAATACATATCTATATCGATTTCTTATCATCAGATTCGCTTTGTTATTTTTTTGTCCAACAGTGTATACACAGATTTTTGTTTCAAACGTGATTTTCTATTTTAATTCAATACACTGCTTACAAAAAGTCACACTCATCAACTTAGAGGTAAACAGGTTTCTTATAATGGCAGGAGCAGAATGCTATAATAGTCAGTAGACCACAACTCGGGCAAAATCACTTTATAAAGGACGCTGCAATTAATATTTTGTGACTCCCCCTCCCCCTCTGTTCGCAGGTCGGATTTCGGAGCCCCCCCCCCGGACGTCCCGATTCCCGCATTTCTAGGCCTTCAGTATTAGCTATGAAACTACTTTTACTATCACTTAGGTATTTTATCTCGTTCATTCTTAAGCCTTGTTTCAATCTTTTTTTTCGTTTTGGTGCATCAGGCCTATATGTCCTGGTAACCTACATAATTTATGCTTATTTTCTTGACAGAGCCTGTTTAATAAGCTGCAATTAATAGATAACATGATGTTGTGCTGTTCTCTAAAGTGATACATAACTACACAAGCTGTTTCATTGTAATAGACTGAATAGAGCACTATTAGATAAATATAGAAAGATCGATAAATGCACATTGCAATAGTGTGCAACTTGAATAAAAGCTGAGAACTCAGTTAATTACTATAAATATTAAAATAATGGGCCTGCTCTTACATTTAGCAGCGACCAGTAGACATAGCACTTCATAACTGTGAAAAATACAGGTTTAAGTTAACTCGTAAAAGATTAAATTGATCTTTTGTCTATTTCCTACTAGTAACTGAGCGATTTTCTCTCACATCCTACACGGTATTTAGAATAGTGGCACGCTTGCTGAGTAATTATTGTATAATATGCCTACAAGGTAAAACACATATTGTACAATGCTTAAACAAAAGGTTTTACAAAATTGATTGCAAAAACAAATAATTGCATGTATAGAAATTTTAAATTTGTATAATGTATGTCTTATGTCCACAATTACATACACTTAACAAGGGATAACTCACTCACTCGATCAACGATGAGCGTCGCCATGTACCTTATATTCTTATTCTCTTAATTACTTTTTTTAGCCTAAGTAGGCCTACACACATGTTTGCTTCTTAATATCTATGAAAATATTGCCCGACTCGATTCGAGTATTAACCTACTCGAGGTTGACAAAAACATAAACCAATTTTATCTACTGGAAGCTCATTTGAAGTAGGTTATTCAAATTTAAGTGATAAATATTCAGGAACATAAACGGTTTTAATAGAGTAGGATTATCACAAAACTCAGCGTCGTCATTATCACCCGAATTCTTATAATTCATTAACGCAAGCAATCTACTGGAAACTCCAGTTAGTTGTCGAGCAGACATGCCACGTCAACATCTTAGGCAACGATCAATTCATCGCAGTGTTAGGGCCAAATAGTCGCAACATGTAGAATGAAGTCACCCAATATCATATCAAACAAACATACGTGCTAAAACAAAAAAAGCCGAGATAATGTTTTGATCTCGATTATTTTTGATTTGTATTGTTATTGCTTATTGGTGCTACTATTATTGTTTTGGCATGTCATGGGGTCTGATATGCCACTGAGACCGCAGTAAGATGCAAACAAATTTAACGAAAACAGAAAGCATTGCGCCCTTAGAGGTTGGATATCAATTATGCTATCGAAGTCTAGAGAGGCTATTAGATAACTATGATTGCATTATTTTGGACTCTCACAGCGAGTATATAGCTGGAATGATGTTTGAGATTGCTTTTGCTGTGAATGCTGTGTAGCCATGACTTCTCGTAGAGTAATAGCCACTTCGAAGTTGCCACTTGTTTAAGTACAAGAAAAATTATTTGGTATATTCAAAACATATTAAAATCAATGCAAGGATAATCCTATACAAACACCGGATGTTGCGATGTTACTGATTGGGGATACCGTATCAAAAATTGTATTTTGTGCATTATTTGTTTTTGTAGGGTTAATACACGTCGACCGGTGTGAAGGTATGGCAGTTATTTTAAGGAATTCTGAATAGTTATCGTATAGCTACTGCATTCATCATCATCAATACAGTTTTTCTCCAGTTTTGTCCTTAAGTAACGAGGGTGACCGGATTCACCTCATCGCTTAGAAATCGCGTTAACATCTCTCCATTTTAGCTTACTAGCCGCGCCCTCTTTCTTCAAGCTTATCTCACACTTTGTCCTCAACCTGCCTTCTCCACACACGTTTCAGGGTCTTCCTTTCTCTCTCTCTCTCTTTCTCTTCACCTCGCAATACCATTCACTTTGTGAATATGATCGTGAATATGACAAGTACACTTTGATCTGTTACTTTTATGCTACAGATATACTTATAATAAGTATGAAATTATGTCTTTATTCTTGTGATTGTCAGGAGAATTTTAATTTCAATAGTTACTACTCATGATCAGTAAAAATTGCCTGATGATATGATGTTTTGAAAAGAATCGCTTAGATATCTAGAATAGTTGGCGTACAACTCTCTAATTAAATTAGACTGAATGAACGAATTTGAGGAAGACTGGAAAAGACAGTAATTCCGACTAATTCACATTACATAGCATACGAGCTCATACGAGCATACATAGCTCGTAGGCATCTCCGTCGGAAGTATTCAAAGTCATCAAAGGTAAGTTGAGTCCGCACAGTTTGCCTAAATACTTTGCATTTCCCTGGGCATTTGAACGGTCCCAATTTCCCCCGTTCGTCTTAAATCCTGATAATTTCCCCTCCAGAGCCGTTCGTTTCGCTCTCCGCTCAAACGAGCTGTCACCCCTTCCGTTCGTTTATAGTATAAAGCACCCGCTCAATTGTTCTAAAAAATCAAACAAGGTTCGATAAATTTGAAAAGCTTTTCTTCCGATAAAACCTCTGTAATACATGAACATATGCATCAAAAATATCAACAATGAAGCCGGCCAATATGTAGGTAAAGCAAAACAAATGAACAGTGTCGACAATACGCTTTAGTACATGCTGTTGTAACCTTAACGAAATATAGTCCTACTCATGCTTGATATGGGACGTGCTCATGATCAGTGCTGGCAACCAATGATCGACATTGCGTTGGAAACTTTGGAGAATTCATAATCATTATTGTTGAACTGAGTGTGACAATACCATGTCTTCCCTTATATTTCTATGAATGATGCTCGATGTCGATATTGTGTGAAACGATAAAATAAAACGAACACCGTTGGGAAAAATGAACATCATGTTGGCACACATTGACCTGAATTCATTGAAAGCATGGACTGCTAGAAATCATCGTTAGTAGCTCAATCAAGCTGGAAATTTTACAGTAGGTGCCAATGGCTATGAAATGTGTATTGCTCATTCAAGCAAGAGAGCCGTTCGTTCAAAACACCGGTCACCGGCTTTCCAGACGCACCGCACGAAAATTCGTTCACCAGAAAAATACAAAAATGCTATTCATTCGCTCGTTCAAACTGTTTGTTAGAAAGCCCTGAACCAGTGGTGGACAACGCGTGGCCCGCTACCGCTTCTCGTATCTTAAGTGGCCCGCGGACATTACTTGAATCGATCCTGTGAAAATGACTCACTCCGACTTCGACCTTTGAAGGTGCATCTACGGGTGAAGGAGCCTCTTTAGAATTTGCAAAACCATTAATTAACAACTAAATTAGCAATATGATGGCACAAGAAACAAAAATTCACATTCGAATTATCCAACCATGCTCCTTTCGTGATCACTATCCCCTCGTACAAGCGCAAAATGGTCATCACCTGCGCGAGTTTATGCTAAGTCATATAGTATTCGATGCCCTAATGAGCATGTTTCTTTACGTAATAAACCACGCCTCAATGAGCCTATAGAAAGCCTGCGAATGGAGGAATCCAACCGCAAGACTTTGACTGGCCAACATTTTTTTCAAATATTATTTGCTGAATTTCACTTGTATACCACTACACTAATATGCGTGTATATTTCGTATACTCGATTGGCATTAGCACACGACTTCCATTTGTGGAGCCCACGCCCGGTTTTTTGAAAGCCGTATATGTCTGGATGACATACGTGCACGTATGTACATGTAGCATGATCAATAATTGTAGGAAAATCAATTTTATCTTGTGCGGCTTTCAGGTGGATAGTTGCACTGCAATTGCATAATAGACCGTTTTCGATGAAACAAGGTAATGTCGGCGAAATTACCAAAAAAGTCAAATTGCCGTGTAGTTACACGAAAGAAAGTTTTCCATGATTTGTTATAGGCCTATTCGCTCTTCAATACTCATATGAAATGTAGAAAGTAAATTATGATTCCTTAATATTAAACAAATTAGTTGCGTGCAATACTGCTGTATACATTTACATGTAAAATTTTGTTATGTAATACGATGCACGCACGGTACTGCAGCCCAATGTGCACTTAAAAGTAGGGAACAAAGGAATATTAAGCCTATACCACTGCCTTTTAAAATTGGTGGCCCACAAGCCTTTTCGCGGGTCACTCCTTGTGGCCCGCTATCCCAACTTGGTTGCCACCACTGCCCTGAACCACTTGACTCAGACACGGCCCTCTAGTTCTTTTATTGTGGTGAATGTTTTTCAAAGGTCTCAATGTGTAACAGCCTGCTTATCATCTGCTTCGAATAATTGACTTCAAAGTCATGATTGTCATTCATCTGCAATGTATGATTTTCGATTTGAAGAATGTAACAGATATGACTAAGTATCTCTAATATGAAGTATCAAAATTTAATTTCGTCATTATTCTCCAAAATAGTACCAGTCATTCAATTTTTTGACGATCTGATGTAAGTATGAGTTAATAAATACTCTCGCAGTACTGTGTTGCCATTATCAGAGGGTACAATATTAGCAAAGAGCTATCACGTTTTGCGCTCATAAAAATACTTTAAAAGAAAAAAGAGCTGCAATCAACATCTTTCGCAGTCTTAGAAGGGAGTTTTTTCATTTTGCCAAAATGAAAGAGAAAATGATCTCATTTAAGGACGATTTGCATTTTTTCAACAATAATAAACGTAGAATTCCCGGACACGTTTCGTCTCAGTGGAGTAACGGACGAAACGAATATTATACGAAAGTAGAAAAATAAAAATGATCGTACAAATACAAAACAGTGTTTGAACATTATTTGAAAAATGCAAATCGTCTATAAAATGTGATAGTGATAATTTTCTTTTTCCTCTTGGCAGAAAAGTGAAATCAATATGAAATGCAATGTGCAACATAGGAACAAAACCCAAAATATATGTCACTGTGGTTCTGATCAGACCAATGATCATGCAAACCAGGCAATTTGAAAAAAGTCAAATTTTATGTTTCTCGTCATATCCAAACTGTTAATACACCATGAAACCGATTACAATCATTCACTCACAGATTTCTGAAGTTATGATCCTGTTCGTTTGAAGCTCAATTCTGCATTGATGGTTGAAATTTCAGTCATCTTATTCATTCCATTCTCTTTATAGATTATCCTCGAGGGAGACGGCATCGCTCTGCATTTAATTCGAGTTCGTTTGGCGGAAGTAAGTGTCAATTTCCATTTATAGATAATTTTCTATATCATGGTAAGATGAAATCGAATATAATTCGACTGATTTTAAGTGTCATATGCTTTGTAATCCTATAATCGAGTGTCTCTATTTTCATTTCGTAGTTTTAAGATTGTAGGAAAGAGCAATAAACGAATAAAATTGCTTTTGTCCTATAAGCAACAAGCTTGTGATAGAAATTAATAGGCTATGCGACATGTACCGGTATATACAACTCTGTGAATTGAATTAGCAATTTCTTATCTTTGGCCAGTTGAAACATCATTGGCATCATTTTTTGGTCGACCAGTGAAGAGTTGATTTTTATTACGGATATATGTTCCTAAATATAGACTCAGGGCACTTCCCTAGCATTTTTACTTGGGAATATATATACCAATGCCATTGAACTTAGTCACTGAATGCGCCGACTTTGACGAAGAAGTGGAACTCAGAATTCAGATGTCCATTCACCAAAGTCAGTATCAAACTTTTGCACAGAGAAAAGCATGCGCAGAAGGCCATTGCTGAAAGGTCGAACATTTCAACAACTGCGGTCCGTCGTCTGATAAAAAATCAAAGGACTTTAGCCAAACTGCACCTGTGAACTTCCCGCAATCTGTGATGATTTGGGTCCCCTTCAGCAACCGTGGAATCGAGCATCTGCATGTGTGAAAAAGGTTGAATAAAGGGAATGGTTCAAACGGAAGAGGCTGCTTCCACACAAATGAAGATATTTTTGTCATGACGAAATGGGTTTTCAGGACTATTGCGCCCCAGCTCATGGAGCCAGCCAGATGGAGTTGTTGGCCTGAGAACAGTCGGGACCTCAAATCCATTGAAAATCAAAGGGGAATTATGAAGAAACGGTGAATAAAGAAAAAGCCGAGGACTAAATCAGAATTGCTGGCATCCGTTATTCATGCTTGGTATCATTGCATCGAGACAAACTTTCTAACCAATTTGCTGGATGGTATGCAAAGCGAATCATGGCGGTGTTAAAGTCGGTATCAAGTCAAAATGGTCTCCAAAATGTTCATATTAAAGCTGTCCAAGGGAAAGTCACAAACTGAAATTTCAATAACATCATCTTCAGGAACATCTGAAACCTAGGTCTCTGCTAAAATTGAGCCGAAAACTCCACGGCATCTGAGAGTTTGAATATAGGCCTCAGGCCTACTTCCACGAACTGTCAGAGAATATTGACTTCCTGCCTAAAACATCAAAAGAATCCCAGGTTTTAGATGTTGCTGATGTGGTTTCTGTTACTTAAATTCCAGTTTGTGGCTTTCCCTGGCACAGTTTTATCAAAAATTTGTTTCAGAGCCATTTTGTAAAAATACTTTTATTTTGACATGGAACCTCGAAGACTAAAGGAGTTGCTCTAGAATACTAAGTGACCATAAAATTAAATGACTTAATCCATCATCCTGAATAACTTAAGTCAATCTTAGTAGATCCACTACGAAGGATAAATATATTATGATGATTTCAATAGTTATTATGTCGCTTTTTGTCATCAAAGATATCAAAATAAGAAAATAGCTAATTCACTTCACAGGGCTGTATGCAAAATATTTGGCATTCATTTCCATGGTATTCATTCTGCTTAATTCCTTTAATCTCCTTTCCTGAGAAAGACTGCCATTTATTGAAAATATTCCAAGATGTGTCGATGTATTTAAACCAATCAGTTTGCAAGATTGCTTTGTTAAGTAGCAAAACATTTTTCAAAGATAATCGAAGGAAATGGCTTTGGTAAACAACAAGCAGTCAGTTATCTTGTCAGGATTCTGTAATTGCATTTGGATCCTTGTCGAAGTACAGCAAAACATTGGACAACACTTAGCCCAATGATCAATTCCTAATTATCTCAGAGACGCTGTGTGTCACCAATGAAGGATTAATCAGTTCAGTGTAGCACATACGAGTAATAGAGAAAATATGGGCGAACAGACTGATGTAACTAGTTGTAACTCAACTCCATTGGAATATTTACATGATTCATGGAGTAAGTAAGATTGAATATTTTCCTTTAAGTCCCCGTCAAATATTAGGCGCCCGTTACTTTCCATAGTCCGATTTCTGACCTGCTTCATTTCCTAAAAAATAACTAAGTGACAAACTGTCAATCCCTGCACTGAAATTCACTGCAAACCTCTGCTCGCACAATGATGTCGAGTCTCAGACATGGATTGCATCAGTGGAAATGCGGGTCTACTTCTGCTGATGACACCATAATCAACAGTAGACAACAATGAATCTAATCTGTGGTTTCGCCTCTTGTAGCAATCTCCTTGTTGATATTGTTTCGACATTCTCTACTGTTAAAACATATAGAAGTAAAGTGTTGTGAAGGTGATAGCAATCTGCAGAATTGTTTATGCCTCTTCAAATGGCTTCGTGTTTTTCATAATCGAAATCGTTTCTGCAAGCACGAAAAATATTTTTCGCCTACTGTTGGTTCAGACTAATGTATGTCTTCATACGTACATGAAGCAATGATTCTTCTTCATAATTTTTGAATGATTTCTTTGGAAAATTGTGAGTTTATTTATCCGAAGTAATAAAGCATTATTAGGAGTGCAAAACATTAAATACGACTATTTTAAAACGTGGGCCGAAATTAAAAGACAAGAAATTAATAACAACTTTTAAAACTAGAAATTCGATCCAGTCGGGCTTTTTTCTAAAACACTAAATATATCGGCAAAAGATGCATTTTTAATTACGGTACAAGCACTTTAGCAAAATCCTTTTGGAATGTTCGGAACCTTCATCGAATCCTAATGGAATTGATGGCAAGTGTGAATTATTTAAACCTTAATTGCAGTCGATGAGCATGACTTTTCTATCACTGAAGTTTATCATAGGCTTGACGAGTTCGTTTTTCCAACTGCGTCTTATACAAATGTTCCTCAACGCTTAGTGCATTTGGACCCAATTTTTCTTTAAAAGACCCGGTTTTCTAATATAATTTGTTTTTTCGATATCCGTGTGTAAAGTGTATCGTAACTTTAAAGTTTCCATATCTAACTTTTTCCAATGACAAATTCAAAGCCCACTAAACGTAAATGCATGAGCTACTCGTTCTTTTTGATTGCATTGATAATTTACCTGCATACACACTAATTTTCTACAAATTGACTTACCTGGAATTTTTGCAGCTTCGGAAAAGAAGGCAAAGTCGCAAGGCTTTTTTCATTCTCATTTCAAAAATCACCTAAGTGCAGATTACGTTAGAAAAAGCACTTATCATATGCATGTGCATCAACTGATGCACCCTATGGTCTCCTCCGTGATGCAGTGATTAAATGTTTGAACTAGCGATCTTTTGGTCTGGAGGTCGATCCCCGAAAGTGACATTGGAAGTTGGCGCGAAGGGCATGCGATCTAGAAGTATCACAACTCTACAGTAGAAGTCTATGTCTGCACCGCCCACGGAATTCTAGAGGCACCAGTGACGTTTAAGTTAGTGACGTCAAAGCTTTTTATCATAATTATCACATTGTATTCAAATTCAAAATTGTTCATTTTGCTTCACAGAGGCGGTGAACGCATTGACAAATTCTATGCATTGCTGCACATGATGCAAAATATAGATCAATGTGCTCAAAATCTTTTAACGTGTTCATTGCTCATGTAACTGTAGACATGAATATTTAATGCATTTTTAAATTAGTCTCTAAAAATTCTAGCCAAATAATTCTTTTTAAGTGATGGCCTCCATTTCACTCTCGCCGAGTGCGCTTTCAAGAGCACAGGACCATTTTTTTTCAAAACCACTTGGTCCACTTATGGGCCACGAAGCACTGCTATATACTTTTCATGAAAATGACATACGATACTTAACCACTGGCATGAATATATTAGGAGCATATCTTGATATGTTAGTTAGGGCTAGAATTTCTTCCAGTGCAACAACTTTAGTGTTTAAGATGAACAGCATCTTCAGTGTCCTCAGGATTAGAAGTTCACCAATAAATTCCTGCATCAATCTTCCAGTAAGAATATGTTTCTTGTATATAAGCTCTGATGATTTTTGCCTCTTCAGATCTATTCTATGATGGGTATGATGTTGTTGAATTAGATCTATGTTTAGTTAGAATTTCATTTTCTCTAGGATTTGCTGTCTCAGGTTTGGAGAGATCTAAAACATTCTCTCGATAAGATTGGTTGCACCGTCATGGACTGTAGGTTAATGGACCCGAAGCGCTGCTAAAAGCAGCCACATTGTTCCTCCTTGACTGCTTAGACCATAAGTGTTTTAGACTTTTATGCAGATCATATTCCTATACATTTCATTTGGCACATTTTCGTCTTTATCTCTTATGGACTTATACTTTTTCTGTCACTTATTTGCTTGTAGCATTTACTTTACCAGTGGTATTAGCGTGCTAGACATCCATTATGGGCTTGGATCATGCTTTCTAGTATTCAAGCATTCATCAATTTCAAAATTTCGAACTTTCAATATGCTATTTTGTGTTTTTGTTTATCAATTACAAAGAATGAAATATGCAATAGAACAAAGCATGGATCAAATTGCCATTCAAACAATGAATAAATATTTTGTTACAATTGTAGCCTCTGACCAGTAGCGGGGAATCGATGTTCACCAAAGAAAGCGTCTGAAGCCAGATTGTAAAGGCTATTAACAAAAAGAATAATATGAAGTAAACGATTGGTCAAATTGCCATGCAAAAGATGTGCGGGTGATGTAATGCCTGATATTGGAGCCAGTAAATAATTATTTGCAATTTGTGTAGACTGTTTCATACCAGTCAAATACAGGACCCATGTTAAGTCAGAAATATGGACAGCTATATGGACAATACACCATCATTTACTATAAAAGATAATCCTGCATTAGCTTTTTAGTTTAATCAGATATTTGAAGTGCGTGTCGCCGCCGACAGTGAAACATCGCTATATTGTTTCTGCGGCTGACACTTCTACTTAAGTCTTCTTTGCATGATTGTTCTACTCAACAGCATTCTTACTGCCTTCCACAATGGAGTCCTTTACTACGTCTTTTGTTGTAAGGTAGTCCTTAAATGAATAAAAATTGGAATGTGCTGTATATAGGAGCTAAACATATGTGTGCAAACTGTGCAAAAATGTGTTTGTTTCTACAGATTGTTTCATAAAAATGGATCACCCTTAAACATCGCCTTAACTTCAACTTTGTCTAACTCCGCCAAACTTGAACGAAATTCTCTGAAATTTGGAAGATATGTCAGTTGTTCTTACTAATATCATTGTTGGAAATTTCAAGCATGAATATTGAGTTGTTTTCCTGTTATAGATAAAAAAGTAGTAGATAATTTGATCTTCATTTAGCAATGTTACACAAAATCATACCTCACTCTTATAAAATTACATTTGTTTCCTTTGTTATGTAATATGTTGTTCTACAAGCCAAAAGCTATCAAGCAAAACAAAAATAAAGAAAATCGGTCAATCAGAGCCAGTATAGCACCATTATTCATCAACAATAATGTAACTGCTACATGTGATTAACTGGACTTCATGTTCCATAGCTTCCTGACTTCGTTGCGGTGGTGTTCGCAGCACTCCTGATTGCTTTCAGCTAGAAATCTATCTCTTACCGGTTGAAAACAATACAAAGCACAAATGAACAATAACGAGATTGCATTCACAAAAGGCAAAGTGTCAGCCTTGCTAGAACTAGGCTTTTCTTTGCGAGCTACAAGCAAGCGACTAAATGTCCCTTACACAAACGTGCATCGATGGCATAATGATGATTTTCGACTCTGTCGTAAAGAGGGCTCGGCCGTCCACGCAAAACATCCAAACGTAGAGACCGCCTAATTTTGAGATTTGTTAAAGTTGATCCAAGTCTCTCGTTAACTGAGATGGCTGCACTAGACTCGTCTATTTCTTTATTGAGTCGAATTTCAAGAGCTGTAAGAGGCCCTCTCAGATCGAATTATCAGATCAGCATACAAAAAGACGTCTCAGATGGGCAATGAGTCATTGTCACTGGCGAAATCAATGGGATCAGGTTGTCTGGTCTGATGAGGCATCAGTCCGTCTGAAGGATAGTGATGGTCGATTGAGATTATGGATAAAATCTGATCAGGAAATTCCGAGACATTTACATCGTCCCCGGGTACAAGGTGGTGCGCCTCTACTGATTTGGGCTGGCATTTGGACCAATGGCCGCTCTGAACTTCACATACAGCAAGGAACCATGAATTCTGAACGCTATGTGAATGTTTTACGAATGAACATTGGCCAAATGACAGATCAACTTGGTGATCCATCGACTTGGTTATTTATGGATGATAATGCTACGTGTCACAGGAGTAGTAGAGTCAACTTATGCAAGTGTCAATTAGGGCTTAGGACATTATCTTGGCCAGCTCGTTCTCCTGATCTGAATCCAATAGAAAATGTATGGAGTATTCTAAAACGTAACGTTCGTCGTTCACTGCTACCTACAGATGGCGTATCACAACTTACGTTACTGTTAAAAAGAGAGTGAAGAAAGTTAGATCAGTCAAAAATCAACGATATCATCAAATCAATGCCTAGACGAATTGGTAATGTCATTGACAATAAGGGTAGGGCCACAAAATATTAGCTTCTTAAGAACCGTTACTGTATCATAGCTTATCAGATTATATAAGGACATTTAAATATATCAGAGACATGAAATAACATGAAAAATGCTTTCTGTATCATACTTATGTTTTATTTAGTCAAATTTTGGGATGATCCACTTTTTATGAAACGGACTGTATAATCATACTAATTTCACGTGTAAGAGTCACGAAGTTTGCTTGACTTGTGATAAATTTCAGTTTTTATGCCTCGTTGCAGTTCAATTCATCATTCACCTGAGCTCGCGTATATGATCGTAGCTCTACATCAGTATCGAAAGTTCTTCTTAACTTAGATACCTATCAACGATATTTGATTTTACGTTGACGAATTTTTATAAACGATTTTATGCTTTTGGAGATTGAATGAGCAATGGACACAGAGCATGCAGTAGTTAACATCAGTTATATTTATTATGTATTTTTTGTTAAGATTTTTTTCATCTTTTAATCATTGTATGTAAATAAATAGAAGAAAAAAAACAGAAAGCAATATTTGATGAAATGCATGATGAATTACAGACAACAGAACGAATAGAGATCCTCAGCGGCAAAATACGGTTGTTCCTGATCGCCGAACGTCTTCGAATCTACCACGGGTAATATCTTTCTCAACTTTTTCTCAAAGTTAGTGAGTTAACTAGGTCCACATCTTTCAGCTTCCAAGTGCTCAAACAAGACGTGTATCAGCCTCCTCCCGTCTTCAACCTCACGTTCAACCTCCTCCGCAACTTGTACCCGAATACTCACCGAATTTCAAGTGAGTTAATTCAAACAAGAATTCCCGTTTTGAAATATATTGAAATCAACCACATATCATTTAATGTGTAAAATGAGCTGTGTATGTTTAAATTACAAAAAGAAGTGTTTGAGCCTCTTATTCTACAGGTGTTCTATGTTAGGATGGAGTTGATTAATTTTTTTTGACGTATTTACTTACGTTATCAAATAGACCAGTTTCGCTCCAGCTCTCAAAGATTGCTTGGGTGGGCGCGAAGGGCGAGCCCATGCTTGCATCATCGACCTGTCGGTATACAGTGCACATGTATTTTGCTATGAAAAATAAAAAGTTCGACCATGGAACTTTACATGATTTTATGGAGGCATATTTGCTATCTAGGTTTGGTGAACGAGTTGTTGACCATTGTAAACTGATGTGATTATCGACTAACTTTGTAAGAAGCTGAACAGTTACGGATTGGCTTGAAACTCACTGTTATTCCGAAGCAATGAAATAGCGACAGATTATAGCATCTATTTCCTGAATATACGAATGATGATCTGTTTGGATTGACTCCAACTGTAAAGCAAGATTTACAAACTCTAGAAAGTATTTTGTCAAATATGGAAAAAGTCAGTAATCAACAGAAAACCTTGAGCGTTCATATTTTTATGCAAGCTATCGGAGCGTTAAGACATCCGTATATGTTCGCTTGATGAAGGCAACGGTCTGGCTATCGTCAATGCAGAAGCCTATAATTCTAAGATGTGTGATATCCTGAATGACAAGCATGAATTTGAAATGGCTCAGGTAGATACCGATGTTAGTAAACATCCAACGGCTGAAAAGGGGAAGATAATCCAGTACAGGCTTGCCATGTCTTCTTAGGTCTTCCTTGTGGTCAGCGACATTGAGCGACAAGTCGCACAATTCACTGATGATGTCATCCGTGGCCCTTTTCAGATGTCCATACCATCGTAGACGTCTTTGCAGCAGGCGAACCGGAAGCTCATACAAGCCACAACATCTCGCTGCTTCCCTGCTTGAAACTTTATCTTTCAACATGACCTTTGCCATGTACCTCATAATGCTTATGACATCACTTCTCAGAAGCTCGACCTGCCTCAGGCTCAGTGGTCAAGTTTCCACGCCATTGATGAAGACCGATCTTATACACATCGGTTCTACACATCAGTGTTGAGCCTCGATTTTGACCTCGGAAAACCGCGGACACCTTGAATATAGCAGTGATTTATTCATATAGAATATTATTTCATATCGCATGAAAAGTGGTGCTTAATAGAAACGTCGACGCTATCCAATAGATAATGTCTGCTAATATGAATTTCTTGCACTTGTATTATCTTAATGAAAATCACATGTCAATGATCTATCAATATTCTGTGCTCTCAATATTTTTTGAAATGGTCAATACTTTTCAGTTTAACTAACAATCTGAAGTCTATGTCGCTGATCGATGATTCGCAAGCAAGGGGACTTGGTGTTGACAGACGTGGGGATGCTAGTGATTTCAATCATCAAACTCATCGTGAAGGTATGATTTCATATTTTTAAAACCCACTTTGCGATTTGTTGTGTAAATTATTTTTCGTTGAAGGTGGACAAAGCATTATTTGAAATTGTTTAATTTTGCCCAACTCGAGAAAAGAGCCATGTATTTCATGAAACTCAGTTTCGAGTTATATCACCCAAAGGCATTTCGCCCGTTCATGTCAGTGAACAACGTCAGTTGAAGAAGTTGTAAGCTGAAGGGCCGATAGAAAGACAGTGAGTGGCGGGTGTGAACGCTGCATGAATTTAGCATTTAACTGAATCGGAATTGACTTTTAATAGCGAGGGCTTGAAGCCTCTTCAGTTGGCGAGCGCACTGACCTCTGTAGGTTGAAAATTATGGAGATGATAAGCTCTTATTCAACCACGAGTATTCGAAGTCCAAAAAAAATATTCATGAACTTGCTGACAGGCGGCGCTCAGAACGACCAATGTAGAGCAATTGCAATCGATTTTAATGATTACATGGGATAAGTCGACTGAAAACTTCAGAGCTACCCAACAAGCTGCGCACATTTTAGCCTGCCCACATTCTAAAAATGTGGTTGTAAAACACAAGCATAGGTTTTTCTTGTTAATGGACTACCTATATTATTCGTGTACGAACACTATAGGAACTGTGAAGATTTTAAGAACAATTATTGTTGGCACAAAGTCATCCGTCGGCAGTCGCATTTTTTCTCTTATTGAGTTTGCCGGCATCTTTTCGTCATGTCAAGCACCTTGCAAAAGGGAGATATACATTTAGATCGATTTACCGATTTGCTGAATGCTGATAACTTCAGCATAAATTCCTGCCATAAGAGATAGTGTGCTGTATAAATAGATCTAAATCTAGTATCTTGATGTCGGACATTGTTTTTCTTGTATTGTTGAACAAACATTTCTAACCAGCTAGACTGATTAATCAAATAATGTGAACATGCTACTTATTACAGCTGCTAATGCTGTCATATTTCCGCCTACACAATTTGAAATTGTATCTCACATATTATTAACGTGTTGAGTGTGTTTGATTAGGCATGTTTCAAATTGTAAGCAAATATGATAGATTGTGCGCGTATGGATTATTATCTCGACTATTATCTGTTACCAATTTGGGAGGATATTGCGAACATGTTGATTTTGGTTATGACAATAACAGTAGTATTTAAGACTAGATGGTCTTACATTCAAATCGAAAAAGGAAAAGTTACCAAAACGAAATTGTATCGAACTTTTCATGTGATTGCATTTCAAAGCGGTTAGGCGGCCTAGAGGGTGTATTGTAACATAACATTCGGTTGAAAAATGAGCATGACCTAGTCAGCAACCACTAACATTGTTTGCATAGACTTGATTTTATTGTGATCTGATACTTATCTAAAAATTAACAGGTTTTCGGCAGATGTAGTTGTTTAGCACAAAGGATTTTGTCGATCGTGACATCTATTTTTGTCATCTAAGCTGATGATTATTCCTTCGAGTTTTTCTACGTATTAAGTTACAACTACATGTAGATAAGAAATCGATGTTACATTGCTCAACAAGATTCTATTAATGCCAATTACAGTCGTGCATTTTTGGGACATTCCAGATTTTTATCTAATATTGCTGGTAGCAGACAATGAAGTTATCTGTGAATTTAGCGGAAGACCTTAGAAGTCTACGGAATATTTGCGGATTATATTCTCATCATTTAACTTTCCAATTAACCATAGTCACTGGTTCATATCCAACCATGAATTTCCGGTTCAGATATCAGTTGCATCGACAGTCGCAACGATCTGACACTCGTGACAAAGGCATTGTTTCAGATCATTACCATTCGATCATCATAGAGTCTAACTAGGAAATATGTCGTGTGAATATGATAGTGCTTCATAAATCGGGAGTATTGTCATTTTCAATTTCCCAAGTCAAAATTGAAGCATGTGAGACGAAAATGTCAATTTCGGTGACGATCTGATTTTCTTTGAACGTTTGTTTGTATATAGAATATTCCAATGGACAACTTCCAAAAAAATTCTTGCGTTTATATTTAGCCTACCTACGTGTACTGCTTGTCGGCAGTTGTCAAAGCGGTGGTCAATCGAATACATTTAACTTGTTTCACATGTTTCTGAAATTTCAGATGATGTTTAATGAACTTCTGCAAAATTGTACATGTAAGTAACACACAAGTCAAATGTTCAGGAAGATATTTTTCATTAACTTTTTCAAGATTAGATTCTTAAACTTCAACGTTTCTCAAATAGGAGGGGACTGAGTGGCTCCACGTGTGTGAAGTTAGCGGAACCACTCAGCGGAACCATTTTTTATTATAGCTTAATTCTATTCGAAACAGCTGCTAGTTTGTCAATTTCAGTCTCCTGAATACGAATCTGAACTCAGATTTCACAAATTCACTGTCGCTTTTGAGAAATTTAAGTTTAAAGATAAAAGTGGTTCCGCTGTGAAGTTAGCGGAACCCATTGCTGAGTCTCGCTGATTGACGCAGTAAATCAATTTCTTTTGGTCACTACTCGATCAATTTTGTTGTGCTGATCACGAATATGTGCCTCATCTTTCAAAACAATGCAGATTTCACCCGGAAATCTGAATTTCACTTTTTCTGCAAGCTGATTGTGAAGTTAGCGGAACCATTTTTTAATACAAAGAATTTCTCACCAAAATCCATCCTCTCCTACTAATTTGAAGCTCCTAATCACAAATCTGTAATCAGATTTGCAAAACTCGCCCGCATTGCAAAGATGTTCCTCTATCTGGGTCCGCTGTGAAGTGCCCGGAACCACCTACTGGCATTAAAATTTCAAATTCTAATTTTTGCACAGAATCACTGCAATAGACATACCAAGAGAATGGAATTGCTTCACTGATCACGGTTTGCCGTCCGATTTCACGGGAGAATAAGTACTTGCCGAGAAAAATTGATTTTACGGTTTTCATGGTCTTTTCTGCAAGCTGATTGTGAAGTTAGCGGAACCATTTTTGAGCGGGCGATTTTTGCAAATCTGATTACAGATTTGTGATTAGGAGCTTCAAATTAGTAGGACAGGATGGATTTCGCTCAGAAATTCTTTGTATTGAAAAATGGTTTTTTCAGAAATGGGTCACGGACATTAAAATGTATAAATCAATGAATGTCAGCATGCAAGTGGCTTTGTGAATATGAAATTGATTAAGAAGTGTAATCTTTGTTTTGGCTACCCATTGACCACCTGTATCTTCAAGATTTTTATAATTCAGCCGGTTAAGAGTCGTGCTCCGGTTAGTAAGTGCTGAAAGTCCAACGTTTGAGTCAGTCCTAGTGGGTATATGTCAATGTTTTTAACATAGGTTGCTAACCATAGCAAGCAGGAAGACTAGACAGGAAAGTGAAAATAACTGGTGAGATGATTCTTCAAAGTGGAAGTAACTGGGAAGGAAACAGATAGTGCTATGTACGGGGTGGATATGAAAAATGCAAATAATCAGCTTTCAAGACTATTGTACAAGATAGTTTTACAGTCAGACTTCATTCATGTAGCTTTGTGCATCTTGCCACAAAAGCCATGCCAAATATTTAAATCGAGTGCAATGTGTTTTAAAAGTAATTCAAGGATGCTCGAAATGCTAGTCAATTAATGAGAGGAATAGCTTTTCAATGAAACTCAATATCTTATAACTCCAATGGTGTATTGAAATTATAGTCTAGAAAGCAAAAGTGAGTGTTCTGCTCTTTCAAAAGTGTTTCATTTATAAATATAGACCACTCTCAATATATTTGCATCTGAAATAATAATGTTTCCCTTGATGCACCCTCTAGTGGTATAATGAAGCCAGTAGGGAAGTAGAGTGAGAGATGGAAACATCGCAATTTACGGATGCAATCAAAGACAAAAATAAAAGCCAAACATCCCTCTGAAAATAAAAATTATCCATGAATATTCCTCACCACAGCGAGGCTCTGAACTTCATAAACTCGTGTTATGTTGAAATGCTCATGCACCTTTCTCATATTTAGACCTTTTTGCCTGAAGATTGTCTGTGGTTTTGAGTGACGGGTGCAGCAATTTCGATAATCAATGCAATAATTTCGAATAACAAAGCATGAGAAACATGTACTCAACCAAGTTTTTCGGGAGTACGTTCATATTTATAGAAAAAGCGACAAAGGTTTTTCTCTGTGCTCTATTTTACTCAGTTCTTCATGATGAGATAAACATCTGAAAATTAGAAAATTCACTGCTGCTCTCGCTCCCTAGAAGTGAATTTGTCGCATTTTCGTTGTGTCTGACCTTGCAAAAGAGAGTTGTTCTAAGACAGGATGTGTCCTATTCTCGCATGCAGAGACTATAAACTCTGATAATGTCCTGAAAGGTAACATGTTCTGCTTATAATCGACAGCTTGGGTGGAAGTAAAATCAGGTATGTTTGCACATGAACGTCTCACATTTCAATCATGTTTATGCACATGCACATTTCATTGGATGAATTGCTGACTGTCAGTTTCATATATTTTCAAAGGAACTCATTTTGTTTGACAGACATATTTGTATTTTGAAGCATGTTTCAAACTCTGTACACTAAATATACTTTGTAATAATAAAAAATCACAAGCTAGTGATTTAACGATAATGAACAATTAAGCAGCGTTTGGTAAATTAAAAAAATTAACCGGTCTGATGAACTCTGGCCTAGCGTCATAACTCCAAAACTGTAATCTCGATTGTACTATCCCACAGACGATACTAGTTTTCAGCCTGCATTATTTGAAAGCAAATCAACAAGCTTACATTTGTCACAAAAAGAATGGCAAGAAATCCAATTTTGTAAAGGTAAAATGTAATTTTGTCATGGCGGCAGGTGAAGTCAAAAAATAAAACACCAAGGATGTTATTGCGATGCTCACATTCAGTGCTCCTACTATGGAATGAATTGTGTTCGAATTTATCGATCATGGCTCGGAATGCAAGTAAATTATATATGGGCTGCAAATATTGAAATCTTATTGAGCTACTTCACTGATGAAGTTTTCGAAATCCTCGTGAGTGATCTTCGACATTCTGAGATAGGACTTCATGACTGATAAGGATTCCATCTTTATCCTTCTGAAAGTTACAGTATATAATGCACTATGAAGTGGTGTCACTCTGTTATCATTGTCGACCTTGATGTTATCGTTTAAAGTCGTTGTCAACCTTGAATATCGAGATTTATGCTGATTTCTAAATTCAATTATTTGTTTTTCAAATTTTCCACATTTCTTGGGAAGTCTGAATTGTATACATTCAGATAGTATGAATGTAATTAATATTTACTTTATGTATTTCGGAGCAATGGAGGTACTACGTATTGATGAAATATTGAATGAATTTCTTTTTAAAAACTATTTTCCACGGTGTTCTCTTCGGCATACAAGATTTTCAATTTCGACTTCTTCGATATGAAGCATTCAGTCAAGAACTCTGTTCCAGATGCACTTTCCATAATACCTGGTAATTGCTAGAGATCCTGTAATGTTTTGATTGATTGGGATCTATGCAATCATTTTTTAGGACTTTCAGATTTGGACAGTAATGGTGAAAGTGTTGCTTATTGGCCTTTTGGATTTTCAATGGTATGATGGAATTAGTATATTGCAATGTTTGGTGTGATTCACCAATTCTGATCGATATTTTATAATTAATCAACTATGAACTTAGATAATTGATCTTGAGCAGCATTATCACCAAGCGCTGTATCAGTAAATATTCGCCTTTATCTTGGAATTCATCAGCGGTTAACTTCACTTAACATGTCGACACTTTTCAACAGAATTGTATGTTTTTGTGTTTTGTCACCTGCATCCGTCCGTGAGGTGTGTACAACTGTACATGTATGTGCATTGATTGTGGCCCAATTAACAAATCTCTCTAAATTTTAGACAAACCTGCATCCTCACCAACCAGGCGAGGTGTCGCTAAACAAGATCTACATAATCTCAACGGCCATCAGGAATATTTAACACGCGATGGTCATCTAAAGACGGGACCATCCATTACTAAGTAAGTAAATTTTCTTTCTTAATGGAAATTCTCTCTCATTCGTTTTGCTTTTTATTGAAATTAGGCGAAAATTCAAGGGATTGAGTTATTTTCTCGAATATGAGTGCAGTCATTTCACCTTAATCGATATGATTATTGGAATTACATAAATGTTTTTTATCGCCTTAAAAAACCCGTCATTCCGAAGTAAGTTTAGAAGTTTAACAAACTTCTAAACTCTGACTTACTGATGGTGTGGAATTTCAGGCCTGACAGACCTATTTATCCTATTTCTCTGTTGAAGTCTCCTATTTTCAATATTCCTCTTATTTTTTGCCATTTTTGGGATATTGGCTCAACTGTAGCGAATTTTATTGGGTTAAAATAATGGGTTAAATGGCTGATATACATGTGGTTTGCGACTTCACACGAAGCAAATTCTTCATTGTGATTTTGTAGCCTCCTTATCTCCCTTTTGTATAAAATGTTGGTAAGTTAACAATTCTTCGAAATATTTTCCTATTTTTGTATTTATTTGCTGCTCAAGCTTTAAGGACATGTGTCTCCTCTTCAGGCGATCACAAAAGCAAGTGGACAAACAATCTGTCAACTACTAGGCTTTTGAAATTTTTTATGATCATAGATAACTAAACATGATGATCATCTGTACATCAACAACTCCGTATGTTTATGTAGATATCATGCCATACTAATATGATTTACATAGAATGGATTGCGGGACCTTTCTTAGCAACGATTTAACGCAGCTGGTTGCATAGCTAAAAACATAATTAAATAAGCACGATACAGTTATTATTCAGTTTATTCGAAAAACAATAATTTGAATACAAAATTTGAAACAGACCTCGACTTGTCATCATTTTGGAAATTTGGAGAAGCTAAGTATTTGTATAATTTGTATGGAATTGCATGTGCGTGTATTCATCTTATTTTTTTTAATATTTAAAGGATGCCCATTTTAACTATGTACCATATTTGTCTTCCAAAAGTTGAAACATTCAACAGTCAAAAAATAGGGAAGATAAAAATTGAGTTGCATTATTTTGCAGAAATGCAAATGGAATTTCAACAAATTGAAGTGGTCGCAATATATTCCCTGATTCATCAACACTTCAGTTGATGCTTTGCTTCTTCAGGGATCGAGTTATTCTAATGATGATGACGATGTGCAGGCACTACTTTATGAATGTGATGTTTTGAAATCTTATGACTTGAAGTTTGTGTTTAACATGCTTTCGATTGTCATTTTCAGTCGGCACGATGCTCAAAGCGCTAATCACTTCGGCTCTTTTGGTAACAGGAGTACGGGTCCCATTGCTCAACAAGATGATTCAAATTGGACTATGTATTCTGTAGGCAAGGCCAATAACTACTCATATCAAGTGGGCCTGAATAGGAACTATAAGCATACAAGACTATGGTGATACATTTCCTCAAATAAGTGATCTCATTTGACTGCATTGTGAATTCTGAAAACGATGGATTATTTGGGAAGACGACTTCCTTACTCGTATTTCGGCAACGGTTGTGAATTTCAGCGACGAGTTTCGAGCCTGTTTGTTCGTTGAAAAACACTACTGTCATAGAAGACAGCCATGATGGATCCAGTGTAAAATGTGAACGTTCGGTTATTGCATCATCATAACATACAAGTATCTCTATCTCTCTCTTCTTGTTTTGTATGATTATTTCTCTGTAATACCAAATAGTTGACATTCGCTTGGTCTTGTGTTATAAAGTCGCATTCAAATATGACAATTTCCTTTAAAAAAACTTATATAAATACTGATGTCATGAATCATTCTTTTCAGTTAGGAACATATTTGTCAACACTACTTAGCAAAATGGCCTGCAGAATGTATATGGGTTTGTCCTAAATTTACAATAGCTTGAAAGCAAATGAAGAAGTCTGATTTGCAAGTTTCGTTTCACATGCGTGAAAATTGATTTGAAGAAAATATTTTGTGGAATCTCTGTTTTAACCTTTTGAACGCGACGTTATTGAAACTATAGTCTGTTTTATGTAATGGATTTGCTGATTTCTAACCATCATGGTAACAAATCCCCCATTATGATAGGTATATCATTGCTTGTAATCGCATCGAATGCCTATTTAAAATCTTTCTTGCTTGAGCAATGTGATTTCATGTTGATTTAATAGTAATTCGATTTCTATTTCTGCATTTCCATAATATAAAGAGATGTTATTTGTTTTTCCAATAAATACATATGCTCATGATCCGAGTTATTTTTCTTTGTAGCAGCTGCGGTGGAGTTAGGTTAAGTCCTGCCTATATTTAAATTTCATATCAATCATTTTATTTGTCGCAGATTCTCATGTCGATATGCATCGATTTACAGCAATCCTCGTGTGGTGCATTAATTTTTAGTGAATTGTAAGATTTTTAATAACCTTCGATTTTTTGGCAACTCCGACATTACAATCAGTGAAATGTGTAGATGCCGTACACAAGAGGTTGTGCACTGGGGTGGTGGTGTGCTTTTTAAAGTCATAGCTTCATGCTAGATTCACCTGGGAAATCTCAAATTAGAACTTTCCAAGAAAAACAGCATAATTTTATGCTGTTGAATTTTGCTTGAATCCAGATGGTTTGAAAATGGTGGTGGTGTGTTCCTCCAAAATTTTCATAGTGAGACCTTATTAATAGTTAACCCTAGGCGTACCAAGCTCCCAACCAACCTTAGGTATACCAAGGTGTGATTTTTAAAATCACACCTTTATTTTACTCGTTTTGTCATAGAAAGCAAATAAAATTGTTCAGCAAAGTAAGAAATACGTTTTTGCTAATTATCATGTTCTATTTATTCATTTATCTTTTAGACAAATTGTCAAAAATTACTATGTTCAATATTTTGCATGTTCAATGAAAACATCTTATTTCGATGAATATATTTCAATGTAAGACCAAAAGCTGTTGTTTAATATCAAAAGGTGAATATATTTTTTATATATTTTATATAGAAGGCATTTGAATTCCGTTGCCATAAATCTGTAATGGGTATTTTGCAGTCCTGTAAGCCACGCCAGTACATAACTCCGATGAATGCCTTCAACTCTGATGGTCTGAATGTCACGTCCTTTCCAAGTTTATCAGCCTTTCCAATATTTTTTTGTAACAATTGCCACTACGTCTCAAGAATTGTGGTTTTGAAGGCAGAAGGCGTATAGGACCGACTCGACCTCGAAATATGTTTTCTGACCCACGACGACTTGAATGTGGTGGGTTTGCACTCCATTTGATCATCTTTGTCTTTTAATCCATCTTCATCACTTGCTTCGCTCTTCGATCTCGTCTTGGCACTGGTGGTTCATTTTCATCTGACATATGTCTTCACCACTACCATCGTCTATCGTCTCCTCCGGTCTCTTCTTCCAAAATTCTTGACAGTGCAACTTCGGCAGTTAGTCTCTTTGGCAGCATCGTATGAAACAAGATTTCAACCAAACTAATCGCAGCAAGCTTCATGATGCCTGATATAACGTCGGAATCAAAGTCAGTGAACAGTGTTTATGCAGCGGTCTTGCAGACAAATCTGGACAAAGAAAACTCAGTGTGTGATTTTCAAAATCACACGTTGGTACGCATAGGGTTAATTGCCAGATCCTTTGCACACAAAGTCACGCGGAGGTTGAGAAAAAATGAACGGTCAACCGCGGTTAATTGAAATTGTTTCACTGTTATCAAAATACCCACGCTGAACCCGCTCAATTATAGAGCATCCACTTCGGGCCCGGATCGGGATTGACAAAACGCACGCGTGAGACGTAAGCATAGGGGCCTATGCCCTGTTGAATCGAGATTGACAGCATTACGAAATAGGCTAATAAGTCACTCAGACATTGTAGAGACTGCACATCCTTGATTATAGGGTAGAAACGCTGTAAGCCTACTATTTCGCCAATTTTGTCTTTGATATATGCTTTAGGATACATTTTTCGTGAAAAAACGTTCTTTAAAGTGCTACTTGAATGAAAATCAAATTCCAGTTTGGTATAAAATGGTGCAGATGCTCAATTACAATGGCATGCGATGCTTTTATTAAATCGACAAGCATGTGATGAACAGTTTCGTTCAAAGTGACGTCCGTGGAATTAATGGAATTCAATTGATTAACATTTATCAGTTGAAATTGAACATATGATGCTGCATAGAACGAATTAGGGCTGTATAATAAATGAGTGTATCGCAATGTCTATTTCACTTCAGTGGACTTGCGTTGATATTTTATACAATAAGACCAGGCCTTAAAGGCAAAACAGGATCAGTTGAAGTTAATCTTCAACTACGCATTGCAATTATCTTCGCCGATCGGCTGTAACCGCAGAATCAGCGCAAGTCATCCGTGGGACGTAAACAATGTAGTGATATAAAACTCCCACTGAATGACCATGGGTCTTAAAATGGGGTCTTCAAATTAGGTAATGGCCACCAGTTTGCGGCTATGTCGATGTTTTTCGCGCATATAGATTTTCATATCGGAAGTGTCAATAGTGTATGGACCTGACTTCAAGAGATTCGACGAAATACGTGTACTAATTCCTACATTTAACAAAAGATAATAGCTGACTAATTGGAGTGAGGGATTGGGAAATCAATATAGCAATTGTTGTGTAGCATTTGCAGCAAGTGTTGTATACAGTTGAAAAGAAAGTGTTGAACAGTTGTTCTCAAAGCCCTAAGTTGTTTACACTCTGGGAAAGAATTTTACCCAAAATTGTAATCCACATTTTAACATTGATTTCCGCTAATTTGCAGGGGCCTAGGGCCTATAGCTGTATTTGGCCTATAGGCTTACATAGTCCGGTAGCCAGAGCGAGTTTCTGCAGAGAACGAGGCCGAAAAAGAGACTTTCACAGAATGATATACAATGACTATTAATCCGCGCATCTGCCGAGTTTTTCGGTTCCTGCTCTTGTCTAGAAGGATCAAAGAAAAACACATGGACATGTATTTAACCTTAAGCGCATGAGATTGAAGTTTGCGGTAGAAATGAGATTCCCAATGTTTTCTTTGGTTAAGTAAGACGTAGCAATCAGGCTTAAGAGCTACATTATTTGGTATGGAATGTATGTCTTGAAATAATCTCCTATCATGTGCACGCGTCATCATCATGCCTTCGATCGTCGATGAAAGCGAGAATGTGAACATTGACCAGAATGAATGAGCCATTGACCAAAATGCTGCACTTGCCGAAGTATGAGTATTTCTAAATCTTAATATGCTTGATCAAGTTTCTTCATAGATAAAGGTGCATGAACATGACAGAAAATTACATGAAGGCATTGTATTTTCATGTGTAAAAGCATCTGCCGGTGCTTCTCAGTTAATCAGAGAAAAGTATTGGAAATCCATTTTCTGTCTGACATGAAGAGGATGGCTGCACATAAAAACGATTTTTGCCATATAGTCCGGCAGCCACAACGAGTCTCTGTAGGGAACGAGGTCTAGAATGAGACTTTCACAGGATGTACACCCCTTGCCTACTACGAATCTGAGCGTCTGCCGAGTTCTAGTTGGTCGAATTCTCTTCTTGTCAGACACGATCAAAGAAAAACGCATGTTCGATTCGAAGTACCATGCCCGCAACAATAATCAAGACAGATATATTGTCTTCTTTCGTCAGTGGAGATATTTAGGCCCATCCTTCAACAGAAATTAGAGTGAAACGTAAGGAATTAAATAAATGACGATTTATGGTTTAAATTAGAGCGGAATGATGAGAAACTATAGATGTTATTAAAGACATAGTCCTTGGATATCATGAGCATCTGAAATTCTCATCAAGCGGCTTAAGAAAACAAAAGTCTTAAATTGAGGCCATCAGCGGGCGATTGAGAAGCGGTGTTCGCTAGAGAGTTGTCTCTTGCACCAATGTGCGTGTGTAACAGTGAGAATATGCTGTGAAGTATACGTGTGTGAAGTTAGCCGCACCAATATCCGTGCCACATCGAAAATGGAATGTGCCACTTTCGAAAACAGCATTTGCGCATAAATTCAGAGTGTGCCACAACTTATCTTTCAAAATAATGCAGCAGTTTACCAGAAATCGTCGATAAAAAAGCTCGAGTCGGTGCGGATGTGAAGCTAGCCGTACCAAATTATCAAAAAAATCTTTCATCGCATATTTATGAATTTTTTAACCACACGGATGTATAAAATGACGTCTATAGCATGTGCCACTCATCAGTTCACCGAAATTCACAATAATAGCTGAGACAATCGATAAAATGACTTAAGATGTTACGGATGTCAAGTTATCCGTACCACTTGTGAAAATCGCGTGTGACACTCACATCAACCGACCAAATGCACTCATTGGGAGTGTGCCATCTTGAGCCACCCCTCAACTGAAAAGCAATATAAACATGTAATTTCCTTATATCGTTGTTACATTTGATAATCGAACTGTAATCGTGAAACTAAAAGTATACTTGTAGTAATTGTATTCATTAAGATCTTTTCAATTCGTCTTGTCTAGATTCTAAAAAACTATTTGCGCTCTATTATCAAATATTGAGCACTTTCTTGCGACAGACGATCTCACTTAGAAAAGTATACATGCATATATCCGTTTTAGGAGATTTAATGTCTGCATTGAGGAGGGTAGACAGTAGGAAAAGGATTTATTGTCTTTATGTAAACGATGTCCCGGCAGGGGTGTCGCCAGGGGGTCCTAGCGGGCGTACCCCCGTAGCACCGAAGTCGCGTCGAAAAATGAAGGCCCTGATTTCTAATAACGGTCGCTTCCATCATTTTCTGTCAGTTGGCGCGCAAAAATCAACTAGCTGCGGCATCTGATTGTTCTGAATCTTGAAGATAATAAAGAAATTAATACCTAACGCGGAACTTAATCTGCAAAACCTCGTTTAAGAGCGGATTACATACAATCTCCTTCTCGTGTTGTTTACACAAGGGCTTGAATGGCTGGTGGATGAGCGAGATTGGGCTTGGGCGCACATATTCTCGCACTGACTGATGCTCGCTTCAGTTTCACACATTCACTAGAAAATCATAGGTAAACATTAGTCTCTAGACTTGATTTGAATAGATTAAGCTGTTTCACTATCTTTCACTAATGTATTTCACAGGCATGCTCACAGGTAGACATAGGCGTCGATCCCATCAAATTTCTCTTCCGATCGCGCATTGCAAATTGTAAACATTAATTGATAACAAATTTCTTATGGCGCATAATAGCTAATAATTACTGCTTGCAATATGACAGAAACTTGACGATTGATGTTCATTTAGTCAGAGGATGACTAGCTCATGTATAATGATGATGGGGAAGACAGGCCTGCAAAGTTTTGAGGGAACAATCCGTTGTGTAAGCATGTGTTTCACTACTCTCTTTCAAGAAGATTACTTCAGAAACGAAGTGTAGAATGTTTGGCTAATTTTCTTGGCTTTTTCGATCATAATCACTCTAAATTCGCCTGGTTTATGGCTTTACTAGCTCGAATCAGTTCATTTAGTAGAACGTCTTCGACATCGCACGTTCGATCCTTTCAATATGTGAGTGCTTTTATATCAATTTAAAATCATCCTGAGGTTCATGCATCATTTTTTGCTCCTCCGAGACTAATCAAGGAATATAACATGCAACTACGATCTCCAAAGTGAGTTGAAACCCTAAATAAAAAACCAATATTCTGTTATTGGATGCAATCATATAAATTTTGAAAATATTGCGTTTGAATTTAATAATTAGAGACCAAAGAATAAGAGATCCTTGAAAAAATCGACGATATGAGTGACCTCAATTTGAAGGTTCTTCATTATGTCATTGTACAGACCGTTTCATAAATAATTGCACAAAAAAGCTAACCTATTTTCAAATGTAATTTTCGTGTTGAAGTCCTGGCTCAATTAATTAATAAACGATATACCATATGAAATGTTCCATAGATTATTTAGGCCTTCTGAAAGAAAATTGAGCGCTTTCTTTAATGCAGAATTTTAACATGAAGACGACAGAATTTTTTTAATGAAAACTGACAGACAGTGTGAGCTATCACTCAGCTTCATCATGATGTAGAGATTTTAAGATTCGCTGAATGTACTAAAAGATAAAATATAAATAAAATTTACCGAAAAAGTGCTGCTAAAAAGTCTGACATGATTTTTTTATTGATGAAGATCCTCAGTTTCAATAAACTTTATGCCATGTGGACGGATGTGTTTAGTACTTTGATTTGGCAGAGCGACTAGGTTATATCTGGTCAGTTGTGGTCAACAGACATAAAAGTATATTTTTTGGTCAATTCATACACCAATGCCTACGTAAAACAGAAAATTAAGATTGTCACTATTCAATCAGGCTTGTGTCAAGCTTTCAGATGATATAATTTTTTTCAAATTTCGACAATATTTGGTGCAATTTTAATCAATTAACACGTTTGCTTGATTTTTCCCGAACTTTCGCGTTAAAAATGTTTTTAACGGTCAACTGAAAACAAATTTGTAACTTCTGCCGTATTAACGCAGGCGCTTTCGAGTTTGGGTTTAAAAGAATGCTGGTGTCATCAGCTCCAAGAATATGCAAGCATTATGAGGATCGGCCCATCCGTTCACTGGCAAACTTCACATTTGTATTGTTCCCATACTAAGCCATTCGGTGAGTCATCACTTCCCTCGGTGGAGGTCAGGATTTCGAATCCTTGATCTGCGCGCACACAAAGGCTTGGCGTTAGACTGAGACTGACCACCTGTTCACAAACAATAGCAATCCCTTCACGTCGTAGTTGCTGCCTGTGTCCCGGTAACTATTGGACATATGTCGTAAAATTCCACTAATTTCTAATTTGATTGATGATCACTCATATGTTCCTATATAGTCCGGGAGCTAGCGTGAAGTTGTGCAGGGAACGAGGTAGTACATAAAACTTTCACATAGCATAGTACACCTCTAACCTACTGCAAAACTTCGCGTCTGCCGGATCAGATTATTTGCTTTTCAGAAATAGAGAGGATAACACAATCCTATGTATTTCCAATGGTAAAATTGTGACATTTAAGGTGTTGACTCCATGTTTTCGAATTTTTGCTCATAAAAGTTACACAAATTGGTATTTTGTTGAACTGGTTATTATAGATAACCAGTTCTACAGATCATGATCTTTCAAATGAGTTATCATTCAGTGACAGAGGATGAAGTAAAGTGTACAAACAGACACTTTTCGTTGGAGTAACTGCAAATTTTAACATAGAAATTTCAGGAAAATTGTTGATATACTTTAACGAAAAGTGTCTGTTTGTACACTTTACTTCATCCTCTGTCACTGAATGACAGATCATTTGAAAGATCATGATCTGTAGATGATTTCTATAATAACCAGTTCAACAAAATACCAATTTGTGTAACTTTTATGAGCAAAAATTCGAAAAAATGGAGTCAACACCTTAAATGTCACAATTTTACCACTGGAAATACATAGGATTGTGTTATCCTCTCTATTTCTGAAAAGCAAATGATCTGATCCGGCAGACGCGAAGTTTTGCAGTAGGTTAGAGGTGTACTATGCTATGTGAAAGTTTTATGTACTACCTCGTTCCCTGTACAACTTCATGCTAGCTCCCGGACTAATATTTTCGAAGTTGGTAAAATAGTATTGTATACATGATGTTACTCTGAAAATATCATATTACACCGCATCGGAATAAGAGCAACAGTTAGAGCGATTTCGGGGAATTACTCTACCTAAAAATGTCAAATATGTTGACGCACTCTACATTTTGACATAAACATCACATGCATTCACTGAAATTCACGAAGATAAAAAACCCCCTAAGTTGATGTATCATTGACACACATTCCTCAAATCAACTTTAGCACAACAGAGGCAACTTGAAATTGAGTCCTCAATCTCAATTCAAATTTCGCAAATGAATAACGAAATACCAATATTAGAACACACTTCCCGTTAAAAATAGTAGGGATTTGAGAGACCACAGTTCAGTTCGCTCTTCAGTTCATAAACGGCAATTCTTAGTGCAGTTGAGCGGCAATTACTAGAAAACCCCGCTCGCTTAGTTCATCCTTTCACCAGTGATACCTCGTTCGCTCTGAATAGTGTATAGTCGAGCTCTAGAAATTCATGCCAATACATCTGATTGCGCTTCAAAACTTGAACTATTTTACATCAACAACCAAACTTCAGTTGGCCCAATGTAATTAATGTATGTTTCCGGAAAACATGCTACATGTATGTAGCATGTACGACACCGAATAAGTTGCATTTACTTATAAGTTCGTGGCGAGTTGAAGCCGCTCTGCAGAAGAGATATAACAATCACGTAGTATCTTCCACAGATGCTATTTCGGTAAATACAGCTCGACGGTCAATTATGGCTTACTCAAACCTACAAAACACTTAAATGACGAGAAGAATCGATCCCCATGCCGAAAAATTATCCTTATTTTGCAATGCTCATGTTTTTTAAAAAATCCTGTACTGGCATCACCCATGTTAACTTCATGATAGCCGAAGGCTTATGATGAAGCCTATATAATCTTCAAACTGAAAATTTTCCGTCAATAAAACAATACTTTCAGTATTTGTACAATACGTCTTCAAAAAGGAATAATAGAAAAATATATATTGAAGAACGTTATGTACACGTTGAGATGATTTTAAGAGTCAATTTTTTAGTCATGATTAAGAACTCCACGATAAAATTAACTTCTAACAGCTGCCGTTCTGTAATTTTGAATGTTCATCGAACGAACTGCGTTGATAGATACAATTGATGAAGACGGTGCACTTTTGGGACCAGAATTAGGCATAAATATTTTGCCAGACGAGTTTCTGTCAATTGACTTGGTGGTTTTCTTTGTGTATGGATCAGATGAGTAATTCGGGAAGGGATCCATTGTTCCAGCTTTGCATCCACCAGGCTTTTTCCCTGGATTGGATGGTCTAAATGGAGGATTTGCTCTTTCCACTTTGGGAAGTTCTCGATATCCGCCTCTGGTAATTTTGTCGCTCTTATATGGATTCAAATCAAAATAATCAACAGGATGGAGATTCAGTCTGAATGCGCTCTTTCCTGCTACTTTCCCTTTGTGATAATCTAATTCCTTCCGCATGATATCTTTATTTCGTTCATAATTGTCACCTTTATATTCTGGATACTTGCCTATTGTAACACCGATATATCCATACCCAGTTCCTCTCCTTCCTGGATTTGTAATTACATTTTTATTTGGCTCTCTTTGACTTCCACTGGCTCTGCTAACTGCTGAGAAGCTTGCTATGTTTCCAGAAAATGTGCCTAAATGACTACCGATTCCACTTGATTTTTTTGGAAAACTTGAAGGCACCCAATCTTTTGCTATCTTCTTTTTTGATTCTTCTAAACGATGAACTCTCCGCAACTTAATAGGATCGGTATAAGCTTCACCAGTAAAGACTCGATTGAAATTTTCAAAATATCCATCAGCATTTCCAGCTCTTTCTTTTGTTATACCTGAATGCATTTGCTTCCCTTTGCCAGCCGCATCGTTGAATTTCACGTGCATGTTCGATTGCTTGTACGGATCTCCAATGGTGTGGTATTTCATCTCTTGAAAAATACCGATTCTTTCCATATCAGTTTTATTTGTCCCCATTGTTGCGTATAAGATGAAAATCCAAAACCACACGTATTGAAAAAGGCAAGATATGAACAGTTAAAAACACGATTAGCGTGTTTTCAAAGAAATGTATCAAATTACTATAACAACAAGCCCAGCTAAACAAAAATAGCATCAGCAAATCATCTAATTTAGGAGTTATATTTAACATAATCAGCAATACTTGTGATGAGAAAATAATTGTGTGTGAATAACACTTTAAAGTATACAATATATTCTAGCGCAATTTATGATAACAAAGAAACGGTGCCTGGTGCCTGTAAACAAATTGATAAAAATTATACAATTTTATACATCTGATATGCCCATCAGGACGAAAAAGGAAAAGGAAAAGGTACAGTCAACCTGTGCGTGTCTGTGAATGAAAGTTTTGCCACTAGTTTGTCCAAATCATGAAGTTAGCTATGTTGAAATCATCTCTAAATAATTTGTGACATGTACTTGGCATTGTCTTACATTAGGGCAATAACGTGGAGACGACTCACGTGAATTCCTTAAGTTAATGCTGTAACTCACCAACTTAAATCAATCTAATTTTTCATCAGTCGGAGTAATGATACACTGACAAAATAATTGGCTTAATATCCGCATCTATATCAATCCGCTTCTCTATTCACGTCTGTTTTCCTTGTCGCAATGTACATAGATGCCCGGAAGTATGGTAGAAAATGGAAACGTGAAACTCAGGAGATTTCATGACTGAAATGTGAAGTTGTATTTGAGGCGAAGCATCGAAATACGTAGCGTTAGTAGCCCTCTTTTGCGTGTGGTAAAGTTTACTAGGGACTGGCATGTTCAGTTTCAACTTAGACTTCAGTGCAGTTCGAGTTGGTTCTTGTTGAAGTGATACAGACATGTTTCGTGAGTGTGTGTGCGGAACATGACATGATAGTTGCATGTCCACTTTAGCAGCACCACAACGTGCATAGTTTCGCTGTGCGACATATTTGTATTGCAAGATTGCCAATACACGGTAAATGGTTTACATTGTGTAGGCTCTTCTAGTTGATATCCTGACGTGATATAAGTGGAATTAAAGCTGTTTTATCATTTATCAATAAACTTAGTTATTTCATGGCAGTGGTTAATACACAAAACGAGCCGGTACAATTTTGGTATCGCGACTATTAGTATTATATCGCTGATCCGGTAATATCCTATGTAAGAAGTAAAAGAATGAAATTATCTACGGTAAACGAATGTGCTTGTGTAGTATTGAACTATGTTTGCGGAGAGCTTTTTCAGTCTCCGCTCTCTGCCTTCTTGTCTTAATTTCTTGCGTCTGGAATCTTCAATGTATGGCTATTGTTTGTTTTATAAAACCTGCAAGATGCGAGCATGTTCTCCCATTTCGTACAACCGGCACTACTAGCTCATGAACTCCAAACTTTAAGGCTTATTATCAATTAAAATGTCTACCGACTAACTGGAAAATTGAAATCATCAACTTAATGGCATGCCGATGGATATTTATACCGTTTGGCCTTTGATTTTCAGTACTGCCCTGCATCTAAATTATGCACTTGATCGTTATCAGATCCACTTCTGTTGGATTCCCTACTTTTGGGACATATGTCAGAGATTGTATCACCAAAATGGGAATAATGTACTTGTAATACATATATCATCTATGGCCGCTTGTACCTTGTCGCGTTGGGCAATATTCTAGCAAGTCCAACCTTTTTGCAAATCAAACCCAACTCTCAGTGGAACTGCAGTCTTGAACTACGTATATGTTTTTATTTTGTTGAACGAAATCATTGCAGCAAAGCTTATATTATTTTACATTTTCCAATCGTCTGGTCTGTGTGCAATATGAAGGGATGAAAGCGGAACAGAATTCTCAATGTAACGCGTCTCTTTGTTGATCTTCAAGTCTGAAGCATGAAGGTATTCATGGGAATTTGCAGCCACCAACCAAACGAATCACATCTGATGTGTGAATGAAGCTCGCTGCTCAAAATATGAGACCTACTTGTTATCAGGCCTCTACTAGTTGATGACAACGTGCAGGGTATGTTTAAGATTGAGAAGTTAAGTATGGTCAATCTCTTGATTGAATGAAGATTACTAAATGATTTTTGACAATATTAATTGATGATTACTATTCACATTCACACAATCTTTTAGGTTGGTCTAAGTCGACAGCCGCAGGTAATTGAAATGCTTTGTGTGGATGTTGTGGCGTAGACTGATCTTATGGAGCCTAATACTTTCAACTCACATTAATTCAACTCATTGATTATATTGACGACTTAGTTATTTTCATATGTTTTTTCTTCTCTTCTATCTGTAGGTTTTCAAGTTTGCCTACTTTGCAAGAGCGATCTTCAGCTTATTTCCTGAATAGGCCGATCTAGTTTTTGACCTCAATATATTTGATGAATTGCACAGCTATGGTCGTTAGTTGACTACGTTTAACTAACAATCGTAAATGTGAAAATCTTCAAACTAGTGACAATGCGTGAGCATGCTATTAGTCAATTCGGTTTTAAGAGAGTAGGCCTACTGTTACATCCTTTGAAATGTGTTTGCGATGAAGGTCGCTCATTGTACCTAACGTTCTCTCAACAATGCTTGATGTTATTTGGAAATCCTAACACATTCACATTGCCCATTGACAATCAGGTTGTAGAATAAATCAAAAGTTCTTTCAAGTCAACGCTTCGACATGCTTTCATAAAGATTAAATTTTCTGAAAATAATCCTCGCAAATAAGTCATTTTTGTTATCGCGAAGAAATTAGAAAGGTGATTAAGAAATTAGTGATGCACACGATTGAGCGTTCACTCCTCGAACAAATAAATGAAAAACTTATAACAGCTAATCAATATTGATTAAACAGAGCACCTAAAAATGAAGTTTACTTTGAAAATTTAGTCGAATAGCACGTAAATGAAGTTCTTAATGTCCGAAAGCTGAAATGTGGTCAATCTACTTCTACAGTGAAAAAAGGATAGTACCTGATACCAACACATAAACTTAAGTATTTTTTGCAGTATGAAGCTTGCTTTTTGTCCACTTGCTTCAAGCATGCTGACAGGTACAAATCGAAAACCTTTGCACTCACAGATATATTTTTCAGTGAAATATTCTTTAGATTTAAAGTTTAATGTCAAAAAACCATGCTTGAACTTGGCGTGAATTTATGTGTTTGACTTGTTTTTTTTACTTTTTTTGTGCGTTAATTTTTTTGTCAGATAGGGTGGACACCCTGGTTTAATTTTGGATGAAAATATGTGTTATTTATAAACATATTCTCTTCTGAACCTTAAAAGTCCAAAACACAAATACAAGTGCTTTCTTCAGAAAGTCATACAAGTATATATACTGGAAAAGTGAAATAAGCCTACTATTTCAAATGCAAAATTATTTTCCCAAACCTGGCAGGGATAGCTTGAACTTCGCACTTGTGTCTCTAATTCCTAATTCCAAGGTAACTTAATAACCATTCCAAAGTGAAAAGTTCTCTTACTTGTCTAATCTGCGTGATTTTTGTACGTAAAAATTGAGAACCAATCATATCTGTAGAATTTCTCTCGAAAGATGCATTGGCTTTTTGCAGATCTCGAGTTTATGAGGTTTTTGGGACTGTCACGGCCACCTGAGAATTGAGAAGGTACCTGTGAGCTCGGTAAGAGTGCCAAAGGCGTCTATTAGGCCCGTGAGGGATCCATGAAGATATATGAAGGTGTCTGTGTGATTTGTAAGGATACCTGTTGTTTTCGTGAAGCCGTTTGTATGGTTGTCCACGGAATATTTGATGGCGCGCTATGTTCATAAGGACAGAATTTTGGGGCGCTCTGGAGATAGTGACGGGCGCCAATAGACGTGATGGTGAAATAGATGCTTGGAGCTGTCACGTGCACGTCAATCAGCAAGCAAATGTATCTTGTAAAGAAAATTGGATAATTTGGAGACATTGCTACAATTGAATGAAAAATCACATTCCTTGCAATCAGATTTCACACAATGGATGTGCGCATTCTGACCATCAAATACCGTCAGTCTATCAAATCTGGGAGAGTAGCCTAACTTCGTCCGACACCTTCGCATACCAGCTTCGATCGGTAGAAATAGGATACACAATTGCTTTGGACGCAATTACACAAGATTTCTAATATGCATGACCATGTGAATATTTATTCCATCTGTTACCGCTGCAGGAACAGTCGCGAAAAGTAGCAAATTTCAGAAAATGGTGTTTGATTTCAATTTAGCTGTGGCGTGGCCCGTTACGGGCATCTTGATTTTTGCGGTAGCGTGCATTCGCCTGCGGGCACGGGCATGTACAATAATGGCTTGATCTGCGAATTCATGACTGGTCAGTGGATATTCTTGTAGGGATTCATGGCGGCATGCATGACACAGGCCTAATGTATGTAGGCTAATTATATAATTGAATTTAGTCACTATTTCTGAAGGCTGGACCCAGGCCTATGTTGGTTGGCAACTTCCAAGCTTTGTACGAGCGAAGCGTCAAATGGGTGAAAGTGAGACTTTCACAGAACGATGTACACCCCATGCCTACTACGAATGGGCACGTCTGTCGATGTTCTATTTTTTCTCTGATTAGACGAAAAGTACTAAGGCCAGAGTCATACTTTCAGATTGACTACTTTTACTTTGATTGATTACTTTTAGATATACTTTTAGTCATACACATTAAGATTTGGCGAGCGTCTTAATGTCGGCAAACACAAACATTTTGGGCAACTTTATTCACATTCAACCACATTCTTACATACATTGCCGATCAGATGCATGATAACAGTACATGAACATCATCGGAAATGACCTGAAGACATTCTATGCCAAAAATTATGACTCTGGCCTTTGTACTTTTCGTTTAATCAGAGAAAACATATAAATTTCATTTTAGCCAAAAACTGCAATCTGAGTCACATTGGATTTACATGTGTTTTTCTTTGATGCTGTCCGACATGAAGAGTAACTCACTAGAAATCGGCAGACGCACGGATTCGCAGTAGGCATATGGTGTACATCATTCTGTGAAAGTCTCACTTTCGCCCTCGTTCCCTCCAGAAACTCGTGGCTGCCGGACTATGTCTCAATTGTATTGAATACATGAACTCAGGAAATATATTATGAATGAGAAATATATAAGATATTAAGAAAGACATTGAAACGATGTTTGATATACATGTTTACAGGTGAAAACCCCTTTTTTTGCTACCCTGTTCGATCTAGAAATATGATAGGTCACATGTAGTCTTTCATAATCAAGCACAATAAGCTCATGGTAATTGTTGAAGATAGGATAGTTAGCCATAATGATTGGCAACAACCATGAAAGCGCGCTTCTGCAATTCCCAATTTCTTCAAATCGATTGTTTGTCATGATCACTTGGAGAATAATATAAAATAAGAAAGTCATGCAACAACAAATGACTTTGAGCTATTCTTCACTAGCAGTCAATTTTAATATTGAAAAATAAATTCGTCTTGTTACAGACAGCCACTGGTCGTTCTCAACAGGTAATTATTTTGGGATATTTCTGTTTCTTACAGATTTTAAGTTTCATATTTCTCTATATTTAATTCTATCGACTTTCTAACTTTCTGAGCACCTGACATGTAGAGTCAGCTTTTATGAATTTATTTTTGCTACTGGACATTCAGCGTCTTCATTCCTCACTCTCAGTAATTTTCTCACTAAAGAGTACTTAGCTATTGCTTTACCACTACCATTTTTGTAATATCTATTGATGTGATTTGTGCGTGTTTTGAAAACTGCTAATCTGGTTTTGGAAGCAAAAGGTATTGGTTTAACGAGGCATTGGATAATTGCGCTCATCACTGAAATTTATCGCTTTTTTTCTCATAAGGTCCGTTAATTCTTGCATTTTTAAACATTGTTTCATGTTTCCTATTTTAAAAGGGAAAGTTTTATAAATGTCACATACACCGACGAGCCAGAACACCTTCGTCATGAGTATTTCATGAATCTTCACTACTCGGGAGAAATAATTCATTTATCATACATAACCCTCCACCAATTAAGAACTGAATGATACAATTTATTGTGTATGTGCAAATACGGAGTTTATTAATGCTAAAAATTGTGCTTAACACTGACATTTGACACTTTTGGAAGAGACTGATCCTAGAAGAGTTTCAGATTAACATGAGACCATTTTGAGTAAGAGAGACGCTTTTTCCATGTGATAACTGTTCTACTGAACATAAATTTATAGACCTGATAGTGCTTTATATGATAGACGAAGCGAGATGTTCTTTCTGAGAATGCAACCATGTGTTATTCCGCATACCTTGCAAGATTGATTACAACTTCCTCGGAACTTAGCTTGTTTAATTTCACAAGTTCAACAGAGTAAATCAAAACTTTTTTACACATAGCTCTGCAATGATCAACATATTGACAACAAAATAAAAAATTGACACTGCAGCAGAGTGTGTACAAACAAGTCACTTCAAATAGTAGGGTAGTACGGGGTAAAATGAGCATATCAACTTAAAAGTTTTTTTGACAAATCTATTAGCAATAGCAGAATAAATTCAATGCCTTTAGAGAGGACATGTCCAGATCTGCGATCCCAATTATTGTGTTTATTGTATCATTCTTTCATTTACATATATTCAAGATTTTGTTATCATGAAATTCCTTCCACTAAAAAGCACATGCTCAAAGCTTCACTTTTCCATCCCCAAAATCCGGAATTCTCGGTGAATATAGTTATCAATTGTATAAGAATTAGCCGAACTTTGCATTTGAGTTGCGATATAACAGCCACTGTCGTTTTTCAGGTATCATGGTGCTTTATGTAAAAGGGGACGAAATGAGTAGGATTTTTCTGACCGTGGGGTGAAATGAGTAATTTTTATGTAGGCGTATCTTCTTATAATATACATGAATTCCGATAAATTCTGTTATAGCAAAGTAGGGGAGAGTAAAATAATGCTCCAGCATTATTGCATGAGTTACATTTGGTTTTCTTGATCATTTATTTGATTTTCCTATTGTGACAACACAGTGGATGATGGGGTGAATATTGTAATTAACAGCTCCTCAGTAAGCAATCCAATAAAAATTTTCTGCACCTTTGGATAATATTTTTGGCGATGATGTATGACTTTTCCTAGAATACATGAACTAGGCTTTCTTCGTGATCATTAGGGATACTGCTCCTGATGCGCAAGTGATTGAAAGCATAGTTGCAGACCCATAGCCATAAGGTTTCACTAGTAAATAAAGACTACATGCAGTGTACATTTAGAGTAGCGGTGCGATGCGAATTTATGTGAGACAATGAACGGCCTGCTATATACAGAAAGATTAGGAGGCTTGAGCACATTCAAACTGAAGCAAGAAGCAGGTACAGCCAGACTAGTTCTCACAAACTCGAAGCTTAGAAGCAATCGAGCGATAGCGAAAAATAGAAAGACGACAGGAATAATGTCATGAAATATGATGAAATGTTGCTAAAGCTGAATATTTCTTCCTATTTTTCGGGTGATGACAATTCAGATTGTACATTGAAGATGATGTTGCAACAGACCAATAAGATATTATATATTTTCCCATATGTCATTGAGATTTTGCCAGCACCTTGTTGCTATCGTATCAGTATTCAGCACAGGAATGGTATTCACCGGGTATTGACCATTCCGAAGAAAATTGTAAGTAAGGAAAAGTAAGACATAGGAGCATTTTTCATATGAGACTGTTTTTGTTAATTTCATTTCGCAATTCCACTCATTTTTCGAAAGAGCAAATCCAACATATTTGACTTCGATTGAAAAAGCATCAGCAGAGATTAATGTCAAATACACGTACAAGTCGAGTTAGTAGGCATGTCAAAATTCTGTAAGAAAATCAATGACATTCGCACGATGCAGATTCTACGGCACGCTGGGATAAAACACGTAAAAGGGAAAGGGTTTTTTCGTAAATCGATTACATCACCCATTAAAATGGAAAAAGCAGGTTGCATCGCATTTGTACGTGTAGAGGATTGATGTGGCATGATAATGGTGTAAAACAAAAAGCGTTTTAATCAACTTCAGAAAATATATATTCAGTTAAAGTGACTACCCATTTTTCCCCTCACTACCCAATGCCTCTTCACTACGATCGACAAAAGCACACATTACTGAAGATAGCAAATCAGAAAATGGAGACGCGCCTAAGAAGGAAACTTGTCATTTCAAGCCATAAAGAGAAAAAATTATCATAGGACATGTAGCTGCTTATAACCCTACAACTCTCCGTTTTTACAGTTCGATATCTGATCTGAGCACATTAACTAAGGAAAATTCAGTCATACAGGCCTACTTACCTTTAAGCTCCTGATGTATTGCAATAATCTGATTATGAGAGAAAAATAATCAAAAAATTGCATGATAAGTTAATGTAAATCTAAGCAATTATTAGCATCAATGTATGAAGGATAATTATTAAAATATGGACTACCTATTTCAAAAAACCCGATAAGATCCACGTATCCGGAAATAAGCTTTAAATCAAAAGTAATTGATTTCAGCGGATACAAATTGTATTAATGAATAAATTAACCAATATTTCGCCTTACGGCTTTCTCAAGGTCACAAAATAAAATCAGAGATGAAGCATTTATATACAGAGCAAGATATCGAGTTCACGACAAGTAGGAGAGAAATGTTCTCAAACCTCGAAGTCAATGTGCAAGCCTTGACATCCATTCATTGATGCCTCGCTGTGACGACGAATGTACATAGCCTCCAGCGAGCTACCTAGATTTTGAAAAATTCAATAGATTTTCGGGACTTCCTATCATAATATATATTGTTCGACAGCCTATATTCTCAGCTATCACGTAGCCTATATACCTTCGTATCCCTGATATTGACCTCTGAACAGATGACACAATATAAAAAATCGCCCAATGGTTGGATATGATCGAAAATCAGACAAAAGGAAAGAAAGCATTACCGGTGCAATTTTAAGATTTATAGTGCGTCGCTATCAGTTGAATGAGATATACAGTGTGTTAGCCTTTCGTTCATCTGCTAGATACGCTCGTATCACAATATTTAGTAGTGCGTTAAATTATCAGATTTTTTTTTGCTTTGAAACCCTGTATTCTCAGCTTTGACTGAAAATTGATGGTAGGTCGCATCAGAGCTCTCACATTGTGAGGAGGAGCAAGCATAATGTAAGCATCATGCAAGCATAAGTAGAATCAGTCGAGTGTTTATTATTTTACGTACTTCTTTCAAACATCAACGCCTCATGACCGTTTAAATTTATCCAACCCAACACAGTATAGGCAAATTCAAAATTATCGATGATCGTTTGGTCTCTCGACAGATGTGTCGGCCCATCATTATGAAAAGTTTCCCCTGAATTGATGCGAACTTACGTGGTCTTGCTCCTTATATCATGCGAAGGCTGAGGAGACCAAGCACTGCCATTTTTATGTGAAAGCTGAAGATGTTAAGCTTCCCACGAACAAACCCCATAAGTTGTCAGGATGGACAAATGGCCAATTTTTGATAGATTTTATTTTCAATGCGGTAGTGGTGACGCTCAGACTTGAAAAAAGCGGATCGCATAATCCACGGGTCGGACGTATCTTGAGCCTGATTTTTCTTGAACAGAAATGAACGCGGACCGGAGCTTCCCCGGAAATGCTACTCGCTGCAAAAAAAATTGACTTGGTACTGCGAAAAATTGAAACCTTGTAATTCTTACATTTAAATGAGCCTATGTTGTCTAATAGAATAAATACTGGTTTACAGGACGGAAAAGGCAATCAATGACAACTAATTAGCATGTTATTCATTATGTTATCATTTAGTTAAAGCTTCATATTATTCACAGCGTCTTATATCTTGCAACAGGTTCAGTAAAAAAGAAGAATTGCAGCAGTAGTTCCTAGCATCTACTGAGTTACTGTGGATGTTGTAACCGAGTACGAAAGTTTCAAAGCCATGTTTAAGAAGTTGCCGATAGTTCTATAAAAGAATGATAACCGACTTGATTTCAAATAATTTTTCAATCAATGCATAAACGAAACAAATAAAATTCAAGTTAATATGAGTATTGTTGTCGGATATATGTATTACAATTCATTTTGTACAGTCGCTCGATACCTGGAATTCTGAACGCAACTGGAGTCATTTGAAGCGCTCGTCATCCATACTTCCCATAAGATTTACTCATATTTTTGATGTTCAGCTAACGATGTAACGGCCCTGATGGATGCAGAAAACACAATATTTAGACTTGTGTTATCAGTTACATTGCCATTAAGTTGTTCAAAGTATCCTTGAACAGCTGGTGGTTTTGAAGATCACCCGAAAAGATCAAATCAAGCGATGAGTGATGTTGAATGAATGCACTCTCATCTTACGAACGGTTCTTCCCTTCCATTCAGAAAATTTGAAGACACATTCTAAAGACGTGGATGCTGCGAAAAATTTACCAATTTTACACCAGATAGTCAGAAAATTTCATAGCTGGCACTGGAAAATATACTGTTTAGTGAAATGAGAGAATTATTTTCTCGATGAACGGCCGGGGTATATTTTACTATCTGTGTGAGCTTCCATGAGGCTGACGTGAGTCGCGAAATGACACGATGCCGTTAATCCAAGTTTTTAGAGACTCATAATGTGTCTGGCAAAAATCAAAAACTGAAATAATATTCAGTTCTGTCTACGGTTTCAATTGGCAACAAAGGAATGACAGAGATTGACCCATCTTCATCAAGGGATGCAAGTATATAAAAGTGGGAGCATTGTTAGTCTGCTACAGTATCCATTTTAAACGACAAGACAGTTTTAAAAAATTCCTCTATATGCTACGTATGTATAGTACTACCTTTAGAATATTCTTAAGATGATATTCCAAGATTATTCTATATCATAAAAATAGAAATCCACAAAAGTCATAGGGAAGTAGTGAGTAGGTTTTCTGGTTCATAGATCGGCTTGAGCCTTCTGTAGCAACATGCTCGCATATTAAGGCCATGAGGACCAGTCTAGTCATTAGTTGGTCTTAATGAATTGTTAGTTTCCTCCACCTTTCGGTTTCGTTGCGATCACGTTTTGCCTGTTTATTTCTTTTCAGTATTGGTCACCTTTTAAATCTTCTTCCAGGTGTTGATGTTTGCTATACAATGATGATGAAACTCGACCCTTTCTTCATCTCCATGGCTGGGACGTTCAACATCTGATGGTTCTGTCATTCTTTCTCTCAAACTTCTTTGGTGTTTGTCTCCATTACATAGTAAAAAATTACAATTGCGTAAAACTAATAGTTACCATAGAATGATGTTTGATGATGTTGGCATGTTGGTTTTGGCAGCATTTGATGTTTATAAGAAAGTTCAGTGATAGGCGATATCACTTCAGTATATCTAAGTTGAGAGCATGGCTGTGCAGGTTTTGCAGCTGCGATGCTTTATTGCTAGGATGTGAAATACAATGCAATGTTGTTAAAAATGACGCATTATCTTGTTTTTTAATCCATTATAATACGAGAAGAGATCTAAATGAGAATTTAGTTTTCTGGGATGGTTTCCACCATTATATTTAGCTCTAGTAATGCCAGTGGCCTACGTTAGAAAGTGTTCAGATAGTACTGTTTCGCCAATAAACTTGATATCAGGCATATGTTTGAGGTATGATACGGATGCCAATCCAGGGTAGGTGGTCGTGTTGAAATATAATTTCCTTTGCTATTTTCTTCTCCAAATAACAATTTTTCTTGGTCTTTAGATAGGTTAATGCTTTCCGAATTTTGATTTTGTTACTCGACCTCTTGGATAACCGCTCTTAGCCTACCAAAGCTATCTATCGAGTTATATAAATGATGTCTCGCTGGTCTGTAATGATTCATTCTGATAACCAAAATTTCGCGCTTATTCTTAGAGTCTTTAGCTGATATAAGCAATGGGCAAACGATGCTTCGAGTAGGATGGACATGGGAAGTAAAATGCAGATATTGATCGAGTATCGGTTTGGCTTTGGTGTAATATATCTGTGGAATAGGATTTGGCACCGAGTGCTTTGAAATTCTGGTATCAAGGGAAGTTTTGACTTCGGAATCACTCTTTTCATAAGATTCGATTTAATAGAAGGATGGAAATTGATTTTAGCATAATCTTCATAACATGCTGCACAAGGTGTGTTTCCCATCCATGCGTCCAGATCATTGTAAAAATGTCAATCGATATATCTCCACCACACTAGTTGGATTAAGGATAGTCATTTGATAGAAGAACGTGTTTTCGAACCAATCAGAAAAATAATCGCGTAGTTTGGA
>CAJQUW010011202.1:0-75496 GCA_907163375.1 Prostheceraeus crozeri
TTGAAATTATTTATTCACAAGATTGCTAAATTACGCTGTCTGAAATCAGTACCTTAACAAGGAAGTACGCCCATTATGTGCCTGAGGTCTGGGTAAGAAAATAATTTACAAGTCAAAAATTAAACTTAAGGTATCGGTACCCCTGACCCTAAAAAACCATCTGCGCATGTGAAATAGTCATTCTGGAAATTTTTCCTTCCAGTCCAGATAATTTGCGTGCTATAATTCCTATTGCCAACGTGTCGGGCTTCAGTGCGCCTGCAGGCCTCCAGATTTATCAGATTGGGACAAACGACTGCACTGGAATCCGTTGAAACACGTGCAACGTAACGGATAATATCCAGTTATGTTTCTTCTCGGTGCAAGCGCTGGAAAAAAAATTATAGACCGTGGGGCGTTCGTCTCGTGGAAGGTGCCTTTAGCCTGTAAGTGCGGCTCAGACAGCATCCCTCTAAATCATTACAACATGAGATTTTAGTACAATTGCGACTAGATTAGAAGTGCAATTGTTTCATATAGTCTTGATAAGCATCACAAATGCTCTTCATGCCTCTTGCATGTTGCGTATAGGCTTATATTATAAGATGCATGAATATCCTTGAATCTGCGTCCGGTAAGTTTTTGTAGCGCAAAAGCACGCAAGTGGCACAATAATGGCATCACCAGGCTATCGATCACATTCTAAGGATTATATAATTGCAGGCAGACACGTATATACTTGGGTTGATTATGGTTGACGCGTTGAGTGTGGTTTGGGGGTAATTTAGGATGGCAATTCACCGCACTTTCGGCGTTGATAATAATTCTAGTCGGGTCCCAGCGCGTGAAGGTTGACATGCCTCAAGTTCACTTTGCGACCCTGCTTAATGGTGTTCTGTCCGAATGGTATTGCACAATTAGGTAGTGCACCCCTCACGTCGAGGTTCTCATTTACAGATTCCTTCTGAAGGTTCCAGCGTGCCAGAACATGAAGGGATGCAATGCACTTAGAAATCCTGAAAACAAGTATCGCCAGTGCGCCGAAAGCCTGCCAGGCCGGTCGCGGTCCGCGCGCGCACCCACTGTTTGCGATGCCCAGTTAGTGGCTCGACGCAATCGACACATGGACACTCGCTGACGACCTCAGTCCGCGCACTGGTTCTCACTTGCAGCCTCCGAACTGGAAATCCATGACAGTGGTGCGTCAGACGGACCTGGCCGCACGTTCTGAAGAGGCACGTCTGGACTCGGGCGCTCTGCCGCGACAAAATGTCTGAAATACTAAAAATTGATCCCAAAAAAATTTGTCGGGCGCGCCTGAACCCAGTTGAGGACAAGACACTAATTTCAGGATGTTCTTACTATAGGAATCTTACTGTCTTCTGTTCGCACTGGACAGGGGCGTCGAAAGGTGTGAGTCGGGCGAGCGTCCTGTCACTGGTGGCAAGAACCCGATTTTTTTTGAAATTTCAAAAATAGAGATGGTTGCGTCGTGCGCTTGCTTCACACCTCTAATATCTAGGGTGCTTGGCACTGTTTTCTTCGGCAAGCAAGAATTCCTTCAGACAATATGCGTTAGGAATACACTCCTCTGTCTCGTGCACTGAGTCGTCAACGTTTTAGTCTGGCGAGCGCATGGGACTTATGGTCGGCAAGTCTACGTTTCAGAAGTTCTAGAAATATATCTTGCGTCTGTCGCATCTGGCGCGTCAAACGTCTAGTTCTGGCGCTTGTGTCCGCTGGTTTTAAAGAAGCCTAATTTCAGAAATTCTAGGAATTCGTTTTTACATCTCGAGTCTGGCGCGCTTGTCACTGGTGTCAGCAAGACAAATTCATCATAAATTCTAGGAGCATGATCTTATACTAGCGCCTCAATGTGGATGCCTGGCGCTACTGGGACTGGTTTCGATAGAAGCCTGCTTTCAGAAGTTCTAGGAGTTGATCTTACGTTTGGGACGCGTCAACGTCGAATCTGGCGCCCCGGGCACGGTTTTCGGCGGGCCTTTATGTCAAAATGCTCGCCTGGCTCTGGCTTCAAGAAGGCTAATTTCAGGAAATCTAGGAGTAGATATTTCGTCTGGAACGTCAACCCCCGAATCTGTGGCGGGCTGTGTGTTGGCTTCGGCAAGTATGATTTAAGACGTTCTATGAACTGAAACTACGTCGAATCTGGCACTCTGGAGACGTCAACCTGGGACTGGTGCCACCCAATTCGAATCTGGAGCGCATGATCCTGAACTTTGTATCGAGCTTGTTTTCAGAATTTCTAAAAATGAATCATTATTGTGACACAGGGCACACAAGATCCCGATATAAACAACAGTTGGCGTATACAAGTTTTTGTAACACATATCATTGCTCCGATAATCAAGCTGTCATGCAGATGTGATGAAAACGTATAGCTGAAATTTGCTGTTAATGATCGACACCTGCATGGAGAGTATTTGATGTTGCTCATTTTTACTTTGTGGCCTTATAGGACCATGTTCTAAGAAGTCTAATAGGGTATCCGTTTATGGCCAAAGTACATTAATTTTTCATTATGATTTGGATAAATATGTGAATGTGTGACGAATGTCTTATTAGGAAGTAATAACTTAGTAGCAGATTAGGCATAAACATCAATATCTGGTACTCAAATGCTACAACAATATGCGTTGGAGCATAAAAAAGTAACATGCGAAAATCTCAGGTGATTTACAGATGTCAGGATGACAAAACAAAATATTGCAAATTCTCAAGAAGTCTGGCCCTTTTTCACAGGCTCATGATTGCTTATGGCGCATTATTTTTTCGTTGTGTATTGATTTATTTTTTCCGCTCATCATTTCGCGGCTGTATGATTAACTTCACTTTGAGCACTGGTTTCAACTATTCATTTGATATTCTGACTCCTATCACTTCGCGTTTTATCGGAAAAAAGCTACTGCTAATTCCGTAAACTAATTATCCAGTAGCAGCATTCTATCTAATTCCTACCATGCCTTCAGTTTTGATCTCATCCTCTCATCTTTTCAATGAACTTCTTCTCTTTCCTTTCGCGTCCAATGCCTCATACGTTCCTGTTTTGCAAGGAGATGATGTGACAGCAGATTTGACAAATGTGTTGCCGCGGTTTTCAGTAACCTATTGTATATTGCGCTCATGTCAGTCAGCAGGTTATGTGTCCCTGGTATCCCTTTTTTGCTGACAATGAAGCACCCCACGAACAAAAAGTATGAACCTCAACATCTCCTTACGAAAAGCGAGCTTCTTTTTGATAGTAATCATTGCGCAGTTTCAATGGACATAGTCTGCTTGCTTGTTCTGCTGTTACAATATTTTTTATTGTCTACTGGCTTCTGAACTCATGCGATAGTTTTGGTAACTCTTTTGTGTTGGTATTGATTTTTTGTCATATCGCCGAATGCCTTTAAGAAGGCATCGCTCTAAAAATGGTCAAGACAGATGATCGGAGGTAGTATACTCCACCAGTTCATTGATTTTAAATTGACCCTCAGGATGACAAAATCGTCTCTGACCATAGAAAGTCATCTCCTTGGTCGTAAATGAGACGAGGTAGCGCAGGCGAGCTTTCCGATGACAGCAATTGTCCTCTTATCTCCACAATTAAATCTGAGACAGGTGGGATATTTGAAGCATTTGTGAGTTCAGAAGAAGTTTCTTTTGATGTGGCGCCTTTTCATTCGGCGATTCTTTTATGCGTTTCTTTTTTCTCTATTAGCTAAAATAAGCTTGAAATCTTCAATCGTACATGATGAGTTTACTCACAATTGATTTTATTCACACACATATATGAGATAAGGTCAGAATTTAGCTCACAGATACATGTTTAAAGTACGATTGATTGCTTTTTTTTGCAGTAACTGCCTCTATATTTGTATGCTCAAAAGTACATAAAAAACCGTTAACTTTCAAATCAAGTGGACTTGAAGCCAAATCAAAGCATCAGCACCACACAAGTGAAAGGCAGTGTCTCACAAGAACTACCCGCGAGGCAGCGTAGACGATTGAGCAGCGTCCATTGTCCACAAGGTAGCTTCGCACGAGGCAGATCACGGATCGTATCTGCGACGAGGGCCTTGTTAGGAGCGTCCACGGCGGCCCACCGTTGATGCAAGGCTGCAAGAATCTATAAAGAAGGTTCTGGAAAGGTTCGCCACACTGGGTAGTGAAACGGAAGGTGTAGATATGGCGGATGCGCGATGTCGTGAAGAAGGGGAATTTCGAACTTATTCAATAGAATTCGATACGCACACAGTTGCTGTTTCTCTTCTGAGGTCAAGTGAGCAATATTGGCGAGTGCGGGAAGACAGTCAGTTTTCATTGCTCTGATGGCACCGGATGTAGTTTGCATGGCTTCATTTAGTTGGACATCGACTCGTTTGCAATGTGTTTAGTTTTTCCAAACAGGACAGCAGTGTTCAGCTGTTTGGTAGCATAATACCAGTCCTGTTTCACGCAGTACATTAGCATCAGTAGTCCCACGTTTAGCCAGCGATGATATTCAGGAAGATTACTTCTTGTCTGTATTTTTAGCTCGGTTTTGTCGGATGTTCATTGTGGATGACGTTCGACCAAGGTATGCAGGCTTGGGTTCATGGATATACACGAAAACTGTCAATGTGCACGTCAATTTGATCGCCTTTTTGACAGTTGTTTAGGTAAAACCCGGTAGACAACAGTCTTTCGTGTGACTTGTTGTAGTCTTCATCGAGTACATAAGGTAACTATATTAGATGTCTGCTTCATTCGCCACTTAGGCAGGCTGTTGTGCGGTCGTCTTGCGCTTGCCGCAGCTCCTGTTTGCGGCTTGCTTTCTGCTTTGTTGCTTCTGCTAACGATACTTAACCGCCATCGTGTTAGTTTCTACCGCCTCCACACCTCAGGACCCACCTGTATTATTGATTACGAACCTCATCTTCTTGCTATTCTACAGATATTTTACCATGGATTTACTTTATTCATTTACATTAAGTGCTTTCTCGCATTTTCCATTTCTCAAATCTCAAGTCATGATCAGACATAATAGTTGCTTAGCCATTCACTCATCGTTGCAACTGCTTATCAATCTCTCGCTCGCCCTGTACCTAGTGGATACATCGCTTGCCGTCTGCTGACCTTTATCTCATCACACAACGTTTTGATCGACTCGCTTGGCAGTGTGGCAGTGTGCAGTGTGTTTCCTCTGCATCAATCCAACGACTTTTTGTGACCATACGCCTGCAACGCGCTTCTGTGTTTTTGTAATTGCACTCACCGAATTACTTTTGCATTGTGAGTCAAGAAATAAAGATTATTATTATTATTATGTCCTCATTTAGCACAGCGTTGAGTTTCTGTTCGTAAAGTTCGAGCTCGCCGGGTACAACAAATGTCATCGGCATGAACGAATTTTCTGCTCGTTTGTCGAAAAGATGCCTGTTATTTACGTGAGGTGTTGAAGAGAGTTGGTGCCGAGACTGATCCTTAAGGACGGTCGCTCTTGCAAGAGGTTGACAGTCTATGGGGGTAAGCTTCTGCTGCGTTTTAAGAGAAGGCTTTTATGCAATGCGCTGTATAAGCCTACTGAACAAGTATGAGGAAATTTAAGATAAAAACAATCATAACAGTTGGACAGTGAACTCGAAGCGCAATACTTATGTTGAGATTAGTGCTAGTTAAGCAATTATGAATTCTATCTTTTTTATAAGAGTGTATCCCATGCTAAAGATAACAATTAATGTAGATTAAAACAAGCAGCTGTACGCATTCAGGAAGTCTTAAAAGAAACACTGGGGCAATCAAATAATAGTGATCTATCCCACGTTGATAATTTAGAAATCAGATCTTTAGTTATGCCAATAGCTGAACAATATTAATTACTGACAGCCGTTATTGCTTGACGATGTAAACCGTCTGAATTTATGTGTAGCCACACTCCAATGAAGTTGGTTTTGTAATAAATCTCGTAAAATCTACTCATTGATAAATTAGGTGCGGGTTCCACTTGAGGCGTGTGATACTCAAGAAAAAGCGGTATACACTGATATTGATCATCCTATTTATCATCTCATCTCTTCCTCAATAACTCATACCAACCCACGCCAACTTAGCTATGTGACCTTACTGACATTGTGATTTTCATTTTGGAAAAAAATATACATATATATTCACTATACTTCAGCATTTAATTTGATTATGTGTCTGCTATCTCTTCCTTCACTTCATTTGTTAAGTTTTGTAATTTCCCATAACTTCAAAATATATTGTGTCGCCCCACAATAATAAGTATCGGGATTCTTTGTCTCAAATGTACGATTATTATTGAAATACTTAGCATTTGAGATCACAAAGATGATAAATACATCATCTTTCATTAGTGAATTGTGCTATTCAGTTTCGGTGTCGTGCATTGCGTTTCAAGAAAATGTTGTTTCAAAATTTTCACATCTGGTAGGTAGAATAATTTTTACTGCTTTCATGTTATGTATTGATCAATATCAGTTGCCAAATCTACATGCCTAGCTACTAAAGTCCCTTGCATGTCTAATGCACTGAAGCCAAAACCAAGACGAAGCCTTTACCAACATATCATTGATCAGCTTTGGAGGAACTTGATCTCAGACAAATGTTTATCCTCAAATATAGATATTAACTCCTAAAGACGAGACAATCACATCACACTTGCTATGGATTTTAACTGAATTTTATATTGGTCCTTATCTCAATGACTAGAATGTTGGTACTGAAACGCATATTCGCGCATAGTTGTGATTTTCAGAATGTGATCACGAATGTACTAAAAATGTGGGTGGGTGCGTAAATTCCGGAAGCGGTCATTTCCTCAACTTTATTGATCCCGTTGATTATGTGTTCATGTAGATGATTTAAAAAATATAAGATTATGATGATAAAATGCGCAATTGAATAGTGACTGTCTGCATTTTAGAGATAGTGACCTCAGTCTACTCAACCGTGGAGTCGGGAGCGTTCTCTGTGACAGGACCACAGTGGTGCCAAAATGTTGAAACCATTTGATAGCCATTTGCCGACCGAAGATGGAGTTAATGAACTCAATTTTTAGGCTACAAGTGGACATCTCAAGCAGCATGCATCACTGTCGAAAAAGGGACACAGAGAAGAGACGTAACTGGAAGCAATGTTCATTGATTCTTTAAGAAGTAGTTCGACATACAAGTGCTAGTAAGCTTACCTCTCATTTTGACATCTTACTGCTTGTATCTGATTATGTTTATCTTTATCCGAAGGGCGAAGTTCACAGCATGACCAACTTCGCCAACCGGGATTGTTTCCACTAACAAAACCGGTGAAGTATGTGGGATCTTCTTGTATCCTTTCATGTTGCTTTTCTTTTTCATCTTGAAAGTTTATTTTTGAATCAGCAGATGTCTAAGGAGAATTCAACGTTAATTGATGGCTGTCACTAAACATCTTTGTCGCAGATTTGGAAAGGTGTCTTTTTTTACTTCCTCGCTTACATGTATGTCTCATACCCATACAAGCAACTTATAGTTCAAGTGCAATTGCTATTAATAATATATCCATGAAATACACGTACATGCATTAGCGGTTGGATTACGTCAAAATGAAGGCCACTTGGTTTACGTTTGGGGTGTCTGAGACGTTGTGTCAGACACTCCATATTGAAATAGCTTGGAACATCATAAAAATATAGTTTTCATTTCTTTTTATATGATGTTGGATATAAGAAGACATTATGAAACCTCTCTTGAAATCAACTGTTAACCTGTCCTACAGAATTCGAATCTACTTTCGCGCGGTCCTTGAATAGAGCGAACATTTCATATTTCGACTACATACAGCAGTTGGCACCACCGAACAGTCAGCCAGGCGTCAGGAAATTCACGAATTATTGGAAGTCATGTGTGAACTAGGTCTGTGATTGGACAAAGAAAATTACCATTCCTATAGAAGTTGAATCAAGCCGATATTAGCGATTGTTTGTACCATCCATGAGGCCTACAATTGAAAAATTGCTGAAATATGGCGATATAGTTAGCTATCTAAATATATAAACTCACTAAATAAATATATATATAATATCACTAAATAAATAAATAATAGGCAATATAAAAGTTAGCTCAGTAAAGCAGCTGCCCAGAAATCATGGGGTTTCGTGACAATTTCCGTCTGACATGGTGAAATGTCGCATAGCGTTCATTAGTACACAACATTTTTTTATGACATCCGTGTGTATAAGACTATAAATATTTTTTTGCTAATGTAGTTTTCTCCATAGCAGTTTTCTCTGAAGTAGTCTCTCCAAAAAATACTGACAGCATTTATACCTATGCAAGAAGACGCGTGAATTCATGAAATGCTGAGACTCAAAATGTCGAAAGAAATGAATTTTGCTATCATACGGGGATACGTAGGTATGGCTATAGGTTATGATTTTGTACCTATGATTTATTCACTTGTACAACATCCTGCTACTCCTTATCATCTTAGCTACAATTCCCAACCTACCAGATGCCTAAACAGGCCTACTTGATTTGCATTTTTGCAAGCATCCCAGGAAACCAGTCGTCATCCATGCGACACGAAAAGTACGTGCGGACAGTGAGTACGTTTGTTCGAAATTGTGGTGTCCAAAATGTTTCCGCTTTTTAAAATAGGAATATGCGTTCACTCAAACGTGCCGATCGGGTGATCTTATAGTGTTGCGCTGGTGTGGATAGTCATCTTTTGTAATATGATCAAACCCGGTTGGACAAGAGCAAACTACATGTAGTATTGTCAGAGATAGCATACTATCTCCCTAAAAGTACAGGGAGAGGAGAAATGATTCTCCAGATGCAATACACTGACGACATGCGATTAATCTGCTCTCCAAAACATGACAAGAGGATCTAGCACCCTATTTTTCAGATATGATAAATGTAGAAATCTATACAAAACTTTTATCTCAACTATGCGCAAGGATCGGAAAATTTAATAAAAAATTTGTTATGTCAGTCAGCTTTTAATTGTTCAATTGCGAGATGCTTCTCTAAATTAACCTATATGACTGTTGAGAATTTTACTGATCAATGCGTATACCCTCAAAATGGCAAAATATACTTTGAGAAGTCATTATTTCGGATTTTTTATTAATAAATCGCATGATTAAGGTGTGCCGAGAGCCATCGAAAGCTCGTGTATTTTACTGTGGAGTGTAAATTAAACAGATAGAGAAATCCGAAATAATGACTTCTCAATCATGAACCCATCTGAAAAAATATTCAGCATATTAGAAAATTTACTTTGCTACGACTAAGCAACTGCTTTACATATAACCTCCGAATTCGTTTACACAATTTGCAATAGAAGAATTATTCTTCTCCACTACACATGGAAACAGAGAAAATAACTGAAATCCCATAGGAAACCTACCGACAAATCTTCTTGCGATAAAACGTAGTTTGTTACACTTAACTACAACTCGATTTTCCACAATATTTGATGTCCTTTTTCTCTCATCAATACAAGAATGAAAAGAAAATCTGTTGTCGCCTCCTCGTACCGGCTGATAGTTTCCGGACAGAAACATGACATTCCATGTAGATCATCCTTTACATTTTGAAGAGATCTGATCATGACCGGCGCTGTGGCCTTATGTTAGTGTTGGCTCTGCGTCCGAGAGACCTTTGGTCAAACCTTGGTCGGGTCAAACCTAAGACTTTTAAAATAGGTACACTTTGCATTCTTGCTAAACACTCAGCACAAAAGGAATGAGAGTGGGATAAATAACACCTCGGCCACATGGAAGAAAGTCTCCATGCCTAATGTGCTTCCGAATATAAACAAGGTTCATTTATTTATTTTTTCATGTAAAACGCTTAACTTCCTGTTGAGTTTTCAGTCAGGTGACTTCAGACTATTAGCAGGTATGAAATGGAGATTCGAATTATTTGATGCGTGATCTCTGTGAAGTAAGCAAGATAATAAGATGATTTAGTGAATGAAATAGTCGGGTATAGAGCTGTTTTTCAAAAAGTATTTTTTAGGTCTAGAGGATATAAACATATATATATATATATATAACTAACAAATCTCGCATCCTTAGAATTTTGAAATATATATATTTTTCCGTCCGAAGTGGTTGGAATCGATTTGGTGAAGAATTTTTTGTTCATTCCAAATGTGAGTGTAGTCTTGAATCTGAAAATCTTTCAAAATGCTCTGCTATGTCTGCTGCTAACTTCGACTTGATACTGCAAATTCAACAGTTGCAGACACCGTCATATAAATCAGGCAATGGTTTATTGGCTTTTACACTTGGTACAGAAGAGACTATGGGCCCATCACCCAATGACAAAAACATGGATGAAACTGCCAAGCTAAGTCAAACATGAGTCAATTAAAAAGTCAAACATAAGTCTCGGGCTAAAGCCCTCGGGATTCATCAAATAATTTCCCTCTCTATGTCACACAGAATCAGATATCCATCCTCTATCCATTATAAAATACACCTAGCCATGTCTATCATAGCCCTCATTTGTTACGATTTCTATGTCCTCTGGGGAATTTATTGAGAGCAAAAGGATTGATGACCTGAAACTTCTAGTCACCATAGACAAGAAACGTCAATGATAACCGATAACATGTAGAGATGTTTAACAGTTCTCCATTCCCTCGGGCTTTGATGTAAATACAATGAGAATAGTCACCCATCTGAATCGGACGTAAATCATGAAATCTTAAAAGCCAAAGTGCCCTGAGAATCATTCTCACTAAAGCTAGATGGGTACAATTTCTATATTTTAGATCCATCTTAACGAATTTCAGATATCTTAAAAGTTGAAATTGTTGATGAATTCCCTATCTGAAATTCAACTGGAGAATTCTTCTGGAGATACCAACTGTTTGGGAGTTATTTAAGTTGCGTGCACATCACCCTATAGTGAAACGTGATAGGTTTCTGTTTAGCGAAATGTACGGCTTTTGTGATATCTTCCATTTCAAATAAGCAGCTGTTTATTTTTCACTTCACACCAGTCATTGTTTTATTGACCGCCGTTGACTCAATTTTTTTCTCCGTTTGATAATGGCATTGAAGTGCATTTTAGCCCACTACCTATGAAGAATTGAATTAAAATGCATTGCTGATGAATACGTGTTTCAGGGAACCGGAAATAAAGACTTAATGCAAGCTTACGGAATATACTCAGTAGTTTGAAATCAACGCATATTTGGGGTAACAGGCCGCAAATGTGCTGCCCATTTTACTTAGTAAGAAATTCTACTTACCTACAGGTAGCCTGTCTATGCGGCTGAAGTCGTCGTCTAAGCCTGAAAATGCTGTTGAAGATGATGATTGAGACCGCTTCAGAATGTAGTCGTTTGTCTATTGCTGCTTCATTTCTCTCTTCACACCAGTCATCGTTTTATTGACCGACGTAAACTTCATTTTTCTCTCCGTTCGATAATAGTATTGAAGTGCATTTGAGACCAGTAACTACGAAGAATTGAATTGTAATGCATTACTGATGAAGACTGTTGAACTGGTATACGCAATCACGGTGTCTTACTCCTTTCGTATAACAGCCTTCTACGATTCGACACGTAGTGTTTCTATGATACTGAATGTTTGGTTTTTTGACATTGGTTATTTGTTTTTAAGATAAGAAAGGAAATCAAATATGTCGTAATTATCAACTTTTCTTTGTAGTTACATTGATCGCTCGTTGCTTGGCATTATAATTTGGGGTGCCTGCAAGGCGCCATCTTTTTCATCTATGTTTTCCTGCACGAGAGGTCGCGACTGCTTTGATTGATGTAGTCTCCCCTCTTGATGTTTGGACTGATGATAGGTGTTGCAGCGAAATCTTCCCGTGGTGAGTTAACATGAATTGCATGTGTCAATCAACGGTGTCATCGAGCTATGCCGGTTTAGATCAAGAGAACTATAAGCTCGAACGTGTATTATGACGTACAAATTTTCGGACGAAGCATTTTTCAAGTGCAGATTTAATGGCAGGCTAAGAAAGCGACACTAAATCGAAACTGTTGAAGCGATGCATTGTCGTCAAAGCAGCAACATTCTTATGAATGATTGTTGTGGACGTCAATTGGATGTTAAGATGATCCTTTTTGCTTGTCTTTTTGCAAGATCCTCTTTTTGTGACCTTTATTGAACGATTTTATTTTATCTTATTTTACTTCCTTGTAAAGTCTTTTGAGCGTTGATTAGTTTTTAATTAGTTTCATTGACAGCACTATTATTATCTTAAGCTGTCTATTTACTTGTCTGCTAGCGCTGTCAATCTGAATAACACTCCTCGGCGGAAAGATATAGTGTCGGTTTTCTAGCATGCCATTAAATCTGTACTTGAAAAGGCTTCGGCCGAAAATTTGTACTTCATAATACACGTTCGAGCTCACCAAAACCGTTTTCTTGATCTATAATTGCATATGTCCTTATAATTGCTTGTCAACTAACATTTCCAATTTTTTTCAATTCTGAAGACTTCATGCTACATTTGCAGGTTTTGATTAGTGCTCGTGTGCTCATACACTAGAGATCGCGGCTGAATTTTTTTGACGGTCTCCGTTCTCCCCTACGAAGAATGGATAATGGACGTAAAACGAAAAAGTAAGTAAGTCTCATCTCTCGGTGTATGGACTGATGGTAGAATTCATCAGTGCCCGCGGTCATGGAAAATCTGGATAAGTCATGGAAACATCAAAATTTGAAAACGTCATGGAATAGTTGCGGAAATTATAATTTCTGGAAAGTCTTGGAAAAGTCATGGAAAAAAATGTGATGTTCTATTCTCAAATATGGTTGCATGAATGAGCCTTGTTGCCATTTTTTGAGCTGCCAATGGGTAGGACTAGCAGACCTGCGATTTCTTCAGATTTCAACGCAAATCTGGTAGAGGCCAAATGCAATGCAGCTTCTAACGTAAATTTCTAGATTTTGCACAACATGAGATCACCCTTAAGCAGCCTTTTATTTGATAGAGCGACGGTTATAATAATCAACATCACAAGGCACCCCATGTACATGAAGATGTGGCAGTCAGATCTACGTACGCGTAGTAAATTAACAAATGTTGCTATACATAGAAGTGCAACACTGTAATATTTAAGGATGCGCGATGATTGCCGAGGATTAGCCTAGTAGTTTAAATCGTCACCGCCTGCAAAACCCACAGGTCAAGTCCAATATGTCTACAGAGCGCTAGAGATTCGAATTATTTTTTTCTAGTTAGCATTTTTTTGGTATAAATTTTAATAATTATGACTGATTAGATAGTTGAAATAAGTCAGGCTGTTGAAGCACTTGCTTTATCTAAAATTTCTCCCGAAAAGCAGCTTAAACAGGAAATAGAAAGCGATCGCAGGATTAAGGTCTGGAACTACACTAGTAAGACGATGAAATTTATAAAACCATGGATTTTGGTTGTTAACCGGTTAACTATTTCAAGCTGATTAAACGAAAGTTTGAACCGTGTCAATGACTGCGGCATGATCATCACAGAGAAGACTACTGAAAGGGTAGATGACTTCCTTGAAGAGATCCTACTTGCCGACAGGAAGCAGCCTGTCTATGCGCTTGAAGTCGTCTAAGCCTGAATACACGGTTGAGTCAGTTAAAATATGAGGATGGACTTATCACATTGAAACAAATTTCCTGTGATATCAGGACTGCATCATTTCTGTCAGCGCTTCGATTTGATCATTGCAGACTAGTTCAGTGTCTCTACAAGAAACAGGTTTCTTTATTTATCCATATGACTTACATGAGTGAAGCTCCATGTCAGATAGAAGCTTCCGATAGTGATTGATGCCGCTTTCGGTTGCGGTCGTTTGTCTTTTGCTGTTCCCTTTCCTCGTCGCACCAGTCATTGTTTTATTGACCGCCGTTGACTCCTCTCTTCTCTCTATCTGATAATAGTATTGAAGTGCATTTGAGCCCACGAGCTGCAAAGAGAAGAAAAAACTTGTAAATGCAATCTCAGTGTTTTACTTCTTTCGGTCAGGAGTCTTCTATGATTCGACACCTGATGTTTTTATGGTACTGAATGTTTAAGTTTTATAAATTTGCTTTTCGTTTAAGATATGGACGGAAATGAAGTATGTCGCAATGTACCGAGGTGTTTTTTCGTTGTAATTATATTGTTTGCTCGTTGACTGGCATTTCAATCCGAGGTTCCTGCAAGGCTCCATGTTTTTTTCATCTATGTTTTCCTGCACGAGAGGTCGCGACTGCTTTGATTGATGCAGTTTCCCCTCTTGATGCTTGGACTGATGATAGATGTCGCAGCGAAACCTTCCCGTGGTGAGTTTACATGAATCCGTGAGTCCTTATAATTGCTTGATAACTAACTTTTCTATTTTCAGAGATTGTATTTGCCTTGCTTTATATGTTTCTGTTCTGTAGTGGTGCTGTTCAATGTATCAATGTATCAATGTATGTCGTGACATCATAATAATGATGGATATTTGAAAACTTTATGCTACATTTTCAGGTTTTGATCATTTGTGCGCAACTGCTCAAGCACTATAGATCGCGGCTGAATTTTTCTGACAAAGTCTCCTCTCTGGGTGTGTGGACTAATGGTAGATGCAACAGTCAGATCTACAGGTCCACAGTAAGTTAATAGATGTTGCAATGCATAGAAGTGCGAAACCGCACCGCATGCAAATCTCGCCAAAGTTTACCCCAATATGTCTACAGAGCGATAGAGATTCGAAACATTTTTTCTGGTTTTCATTCATTTTAATTATTAAGACTGATTGGGTTTGTAGCTTAAAATCAAAACCTCAGTTGCTTTCATAGGGCCACGCTTGTTCTTAGGGTATGTACAACAAGTGAATGATGCCCTGATCATCTGTTGTATATGAATGCCACACTGCTAGCAGTTCATTCAATTCTACGAGATAACGATAAAGATCAGAAGACGTCTTGGGTGTTACTATTATCTGGTTCCGTGGTTTATCCCACTTCATCACACACAACTATGGAATCATTGGTAATTACTGGCATAGAAAATTATTTTTCGACTTTCGGGCAGGCCACCGTTCAGAATTGAATTTTTCTTTTCAAGGAGTGATGAAGATTTAGAACTCAAGTATGGTTCACATATGCTACTATAAGTAGTAGGTATGGGAATATTTTGGCGATTATCAAGTAGTACGCAAGGCAAATTTATTTGTGAATGAAAATAACCAATTTGACTGAACAGACGTTAGTAAATGCATCTTTGTTCTCAAATCAAAAATTTTAGGAATTAATTCATATTACAGCTTTTACCTCATTCTCGGAGTAGACCTGTAATTACAGATATTGAGTAACTGTGTCAGTTTATGATAACCTTCGGATATTCGTCAGTTCAAGTGAAAATATGTCTTTATGATGTTGCTTATGTTGATGATCATAACGTAGAATAATAGACTTAGAATTAGTAATAAGAAAGACAGGCATTATATACGTGTACATCTTAACAGCACAGGCAATTAAGTACGGCATCAACTCGGGAATAGAGGAGAATACATGTACACCTACTATGTATGAATATAATTGATATGGAACGGTTTGGAACTTGGAAATGAAGCGTCAGGCTATTATAGGGGTACATAAACCCGTGACAACAATTCTTAGACAAAAGCATGAAAAGTAGATAAAAAGTACCAACCTATAACTCTGAATCCACATCATCACACAGCAATTCCTCTGATGCAGGTTTACCTCTTATACGCCATCGATACATATCCTCTTGATAAAGACCACAGAACATCGTAACAAGGGCCGTCGCTGCAACATCCGATTTCACCATAAGCTGTGAACGCCATACTCTGTCTACATTCATAGCTGATCGTTATAATGGCTGCTGAAGCCTGATAAGAACGCTGATGATATAATCATTGAAAAAGAAGACTGAAATTCATCATGCTGGCACGAATAACAACAATGGAAGAAGAGCAAGGAAAATCAAAGCAACATCGACGGTAATAGGATGGACCGACAACATCAAGCAGTGGGTACAGGGAAGAATGATGAAGGCAGAAAGGAGTAGGCCTACACCAACGGTCGGTGATGAACAAACGACACTTAATCTGTCATTAAAACGATAGTAGTCGAACTTATCAGCACAATGACCAAGATTAACTAGCTTAAACCCAAATTTGCTGATGACAGTTCCTGGGATGTCAAATTATAACCAAAATTTATCGGGGAAAATGTAGTCGAGGAATAACGGCGTATACTGAGGGTCACGCGATTCTTATGTCAGCTACACAGTCAGAGCAACTCCTGCTTCTCGACTAAGGACAGAATAACTAAGCATAATGCACCTTGCTAAGCATAATCCCAAACTTGCATATTATTGAAAGCCATCTGAAAGGCAATGAGTTATATAGTCTTGAAGATGCACAATGCTAAGTGACTGTACCTTTGAACTGTATTTTAATTAAATGACTGATAGCTGTGTTAAACACATATGTAGGCCTACATGTTGAACACCTACTCCAAGTCAATAATTATGTCAACTTGATGCTGCATCTAAACAACTAGTTACAAAATATTGTGTTATTTGGAGTGGACAAGGGAATACCGACCTCCAACCCACTTTCATACTGAATACAGAAATCGTGAATTTGAAATGAATTTGCAACATATTTTATTGTGTACAATTGTGCACGGTGATAACTTTGTTTTAGGTTCCTATATATTTAATGAAGCGGATTCTTCCGTATTGTAAGAGGCTTTTTACGGAATTGACTTACATAAACTTTGTTTATCATGTACTAAATTCCTTTTCACCGCTGCAGGATTGCTAGTTTCAATTGATCGACGAAGGAAAAAGTGATTGTAGTTTCATATAGAAGACTCTAAATGCAACATCAATTTTAATAAAGAGTAACACTTGTTTTCATGAATTTCATTAATTGCCGTAGTGAATACGTCTCAGAGTTTTTGTTTTATGAGTATTGCATACTCATAGTCTGTCCATGCTTTTCAAATGCTCAACTAGTTTATCAAGCATGTTTTCACAACACTGTCGAATTGGGGAATTCTACCTACTTTCCACCTGCTATTTCACACAGTTTTGGTGAAGAATCCGGTAATTTGATTCATCTCCTACGCCTTTACTTCATCTAGCTGGATACTTAAAACTTTGATAAACAGAACTGTTTTCACTTGAGATAATAAAGTATAAAATTTTGTGAAACACCATTCTTATCGCATTTATGCAAAGAAGGATCGTTCTTTAATCGTAATTGAAATATTTCTATAATTAAGAAGAAAGACGGAATTATGAAATTAAATCGGCCACTGTCAGACATCAAGCCTCTTGAACACCTGTTACTATATGCAATAAATTGCGCTCTATGAGTAATTGACACGAACCTGATATAGGCCTACTTGCAATCTCGAATTCGAGATATCGGTACTTGGAAAATATTGAACTCGAATTTGAATTCATTAGTTCGAGTCGCACTTTATCTGAATCGAAGGGCGCCACTTAGTTAGTTATCCAGTTTTAATCCGGTGATTTCCCCGTGTCCGAGGGTGGCCGTATCTCGTGCCGCAATCGCCTTCACACCTCGTCTCCATTTCCCTCTGTCCAATACGTACTTTTTCGTCAGGCCTATCCAAGACATTTCTCTTCCACTAGCGTCTTCCACATTTTCTTGGGTCGTCCTCGCTTTCTTCTACCCCCAAAATTCAGCGCTCTCCTCAAAGCACTAAATTCATCCGTCCTCAAAACATGGCCACACCATCTCACTCCATTTGTCCTTAATAAACTATCAACACCTTCATTCAACCCAAGCAACCGCATCAGCTCTTCACTGTTGTAAAAATGGCGCAGTGCTTTTTCGTCGGTGGTGGCAGCAGCTCCAATACTTAGCGCACAAATAAATAGCTTCTACAGATTCCCAAAAAATGTCCTTGTTCAATTAATGGTGTCGGAGCACAGGATGGAAAGACTTTACTCCTAATAAGCATAGTCGAGTATGTTCTGACCACTTCACCGACGTAAACAAGACAAAGAATCTATGAGATGGTATGTTATCTGACCAATATCGAGCCAATTAGTCTCTATTTCGTTTGCGACCTACCGCAATCTAATGTCTGAAATGATTCCAATGACTGAATATTTTTCAGAGTGCATTCTGTCTAAAAGTGATCTCAATTCAATGATTTCGAATTAGAACAACATTTTGACTTTTGTCTAGAAATATTGTAAATTGAAGCCACTGCGATGCATCGAAGCATTCATACTATATCCATTTCAGACAATATGTTACCAAATTTATGTACGTACAACTGTCAAATACTGTATATGTGCAACATGCATAATTTTTATCTTAATATTGAGTGAATAATACGTCACTTCAAAAAATGGTGAACGGAGTTTGATAGCACTTCTCCTATTATGGAAGAGATACACCAACTGTAAAAAGTTGCATGCTGAATTTAATTAATATTAGTGCAAGTACTTTTATCTTTTTTCAAATCGCATGACCTGAGAAAACAGTTGATCACCTTCCATGACTTCTTATTGACAATTTTTGAAGCTAATGGCTCACTGCATAGCAGCAGTCAGCGGAGAATAGTTGCAGGGTCGTGAGAAGGTTCTGCTAATTCACTATCATGTTGATGACTTGGAACTAAGTTAAATGATTCGATCTAGTAAAGCTATTATCCAAGCGATGACCAAGACAGTGGCATAGGTGGTGGTGATGATTATGACCCGCTTTTAGTCAAAAGACTAGAAAATTAGCCAAATTGTATGCGTTTCATCTCTCAAGTCATCGTCTTGAGAACGAGAGCAGTGAAACACATGTTTGCATGAAAGTTTATTCCTTCAACACTTCGCAGACCTGTCCGCCAGATTCATCAACCATGCCAGTTATCTCAACATGCATGGTGACAAAGTGGATTTCGGACTTTAGGGATTATTCCACTATGCAGTTCTTGTCAGAAAATCCCGCTCGGTGCATCTGATGTGGGTGACACTCGTCACATGTTTATCAGTTTGCATGCGACAGTCAACTGGTAGACGCATTAAGAAATTCGTCATGAATTCTCTATTCATGAATCAAGTAATGTCTACAACTAACGCCGCGCTCGGAAGATAAATTCGAGGCGCGCGATACATATCACAAATTTTGATGGATGAATTCGCCAAAATCTAATGACACTACTCACTGTAGAACATTAATCGCTAAAATCTGGCTCTTATTTTCAATCATTGTTGATGTACGTCATTTCATTAGGCGTGTTAAATTTGCACTAAAATTTCCCTGCCAAATGACAAAATTATTGAAGACAACATGACTAAATGCCGTCGATAGCATGACTAATGCAAGGGTTAAAATAGCATATCGAAGTAATGTCAATAAGTCAATATGTAAAAAAGGTCTGCATTTGACTATTTGACTTCGAAAAACATTGCAATTGACTTCAAGCTATTGCAATTTCTTAGTCGGTGCAATTTTGGCCGCGCAGCTATTTTACAGGCTGAGCCGGTCCAATCAATTTCCATGTCTTACCACATATCATATTTCTCAGTTACAGGAGACTTCAAAACACTGTACATGACCAAAATCTCTATTCATTGGTTCACTTATTGTAGAGAATTTCTATCTTTTACTTATTTATGATGTTATTGATTATTTCCTTTCTTAGACATATTTATGAAACACTCGCTATCACCGACTCAGCTACTGTGATAGTCGTCAGACCAAAATTGTACTGACTGAGTTCATTTATCTTTCACGACAGCGCAAATTAAGGAATAGTTTGACCTTCATTTACAGGAATTGTAGCCTAGAGAATTCATTGTTCACTTCAATATGGCATCCGACTCCAAATTCTAATACATAGATGGTCCTTCAAATGAAGCATAAATGATAAAATTGAAGAGTTTTCGTCTCGTCTGTGGGAAAGCAAGCAAGACTACATGTCATCTCACCAATATAAGGAGCTGCGAGGAACCCCTGAGGAGACATTGACAAATTTGATGCTTTGATCTTGTTGCATTATCTGTTTGAGGAAATGCAGTGTAGCATATTGAACAAATTTCCTGGATTTTGGTGCCTGAATTCAGACAAAAAAATGTGTACATTAAATTTAGAAATACAAACACGAATAAATATGATAGGCACTTACGAATTACTTCTGAGAATTATGCAACTCAACCGACAGTTCAGAAAATCCATGTAGCTCTCTTTGACATCCACATAATGCAACAGCATTCTACCTCTTTGATGATCGGTGCTTCTGTAAAATGCGAACATCTGAAAGATACCGAAAACAGCTGATTTACTGACCCTGACCTACTTCTGGAAGCCGCCATCGTTTAGGTACCGTTGTCATGACAGCGCGTGTCCACGAAGTTCTATTGTTCTCAATGTCAATGACCGTTCTAGTCCTTTTATATTATATAGTGTCGGATTTCTATGGAACGGACATTGGAAAGAAAGATAGATGGAAGTCTAACCTTCGGTAAAATATTCATTGAAAATTTTGGATGCTGTCTCTTTCACAAATTCTTCCATGGTATAAAATGACATCCTCACCGTCGTTTCTCCTTTGCTTACACTCGTCGCGCAGTCTTTTGTCCATAGTCTGTTGGTAAGGAGTTAAGTCATTTTTCACGAACACATTTTTGAAATCAATCGAGTCATTTAACTTTCTCGCATTACGCAGTACTTTGTATTTATCATTGTGATTAACACACGAGATGCGCATAAGACGTTTGCCATCTGACCTTATTTTACCCAATCTTCGAATATTAGCAAAACTTAGATCTGGAACATTCATTTCATTTAGCAGCTTTACACATTGTTCCTTATCGTGAGTTTGCCTTTCAGTCAAAGTTCCATCTGATAGCTCTGGTAAACCAAAAATTATCAAATTAGATTTTCTAACATCTCGCTGATGAAGCTCGTCCGCGATATCATAGAGAAGTTTGTCCGGGAGCTCAGTCATATCAGATTTAATGTTTTCAATTTCTCTTTTCTGAACATCTTGCACAGACGTAATGGAGAACAAATTTTTATCGATGTAATCTACTCTTTCCATTATGGTGGTCATCTCCTGTCTGATTTCGAGAAACTTTTTATCCATGTTTGTAATTAGTTCTGCCTTTATGTCATTCAAGAGACTTTTGACTTTGTCCAGTGTTAAATCTGACTGTGAATTAGATCGCGTGGATCGTGACATCATGAGTCTCACAATAGCGACACGAGACCAAACCTCTACGAATGACAGATGACGCAGATCACGTGAATCAAAAATCGATAATCACGAAGTTTTTGACGAGAGGTTTTGTAGACGATTAAGTAGATGAACGATTAAAGCAAGTGAACTGTTTTTGTGATCTATGTGAAGCCAGACTCTGGGACGATATTGACGATGAAGACCTTTTGAAATACATGCCATAATAAATTTTTATTTCGTATTATCTTTGCTTTCATACTGACTTACTTGAATGGGGCTTCAGTGGATGATTTAACCATGTATACTTTTTTCATTTGGAAATAGTAGCACGCTTAGTCTAACTTGTAAATCTTATAACATTTCATATGGGCGATGATGGTAGATGAAATAGTGTTAAATAAAATGAAGATGGCTTACACTTCTGATACAGGGATAGCAATCGACTGCGATCCATGTGTAAAGAGCTTGTTAGACTACGGAAGAGAGAAGTGTGTTATGTTGCGTGTGGCGCGTGAGTGTCCTCCCATTTCATTCCATTCATCAATTCGTCTCATTGATAGAGACAGGTAGAACTCATGGTTCTCATAACGTATGCAATGGAAAGTTTTAGGCAACCTTCGACAGTTGGCTAAATGTCGCCCTGGCGCGAATGCATACTACGTTGAGACAGAGGCAATCACTTGCAAACATGACGCAGAGAGGTTTAACAAGATTTACCATTGCCGAATGTCCCTTGCGGTATACATAGCTACGGGTTTCACCGCCGCCCTTTACAGGAACGCCCGTCGAAAGGAAGTATTACACCGAACTTCATTTGCAACGTTCAAGTTGACTGATAGCAGATTGAACTTAATGATAGTATTTGCCAGTCCGAAGATTGCCCATGGCAAACCGCGTGGAGGTTCTATCATGTCTTACCCCATGGTGGCCTTTAAGAGAGCCGGTGGTTCGTTCTCGGGAGTCGTCATCAGCAATCTTACTCCATACCGATTCGGCTGAGAGAGAGTCGAAACCGTTCAACCTCAGCAGTGTCGACTTCCATGCTAGTTGGTATGTGAGTGGAGGGTGGAATGTAGCGCCATTCACTTGGATTGGCAACACTTGCTGTCATCGCATTGCCAATCTGAGCAAGATTGTTGTGAACTCTGTCTTGCTCCTCTATTCTAGCAAATTCATTAAATAAATTTCGCGGTCTTAACTGCGGCCCGCGAGGAGAGTTGACTGCAGCGTTTGGTGTCTCCATGATTGAAATGAAATGAAATGAGAGGCAGTGGTTTATATACCCCTCTAATGTGACGCAACGTTCAAGTTGACTGATAGCAGATTCAACTTAATGATAGTATTCGCCAGTCTAAAGACTGCCCAGGGCAAACCGCGTGGAGGTTCTATCATGTCTTGCCCCATGGTGGCCCTTATGAGAGCCGTTGGTTCGTTCTCGTCGTATCTGAAAATAGAAGGAAAAATAGATGAAATTATATTCAAGTCATAGAGATGATATTAACTTACCATAAATCAATTCAACCGGGTCGGTGAACCTTTGATGGTGGTGGCTGAGGCAGGTACTTTGCCGGCAACTTTCGCTTGCGGTGGCGTAATTCCTTAATTTCTCCATCATGTGTTATGGATTGGCATTGCCCCTTCGTAGCACTCAAAGGAACAATCTAACTCCTCTTTCTGAATCAGAATATCATCGACAATTCTGCTAGACGTAATGGGAAGGTGAAGTGTTGTTCGCTTCTCCTTCATAGTGACGTTTCTAGCCTCAACCAGACTCAATTTTGTCTGCTCAAGTTGAAGTTGGAGCGTCTCTTCCTTGACCCTCAAACTTTTAATGAGTTTCACAAACTCATCTACCCGCTTCTCGCTGGTGATTGCCCTCTGTTGGTAGGGCTCTAGGTTTTTTACCTGTGTCTTCAAACTACGTATTTCCGACACTTGGGCTTTGAGGCTGAAATTTTCATCCCTGAGCGCAGCGCACTCATTCTTATATCGGGTGAGTTCGTCTTTTATCTTCCTTATAGCAAATTCCTGACTGACTTTTGCGATCTCACTGTCTTTACACCACTGCTCTGTCTGTTTTTTAATCCCCTTTGTTGCTTTGGGGGAGGAGTGAAGTATTGGCTTCTTGATAGCTTTGTTTGTGACGACTACTTCCTCAGATTCACTATCATCGTTTTCATCATTGCCTGCTGCATTGTGATCGGACCCTATGATTGACTGTATCGCTTTGTCTAGATCCGTTTCCACATCGTCGAGTATTGTCTTCTCGACAGCTTTGTTTGTGGCGACTCCTTCCTCAGATTCAGTATCAACGTTTTTATCATTGCATGCTGCACTGTGATCGGACCCTATGATTGACTGTATCACTTTATCTAGATCCGTTTCTACATCGTCGGATGTTTCGTTGAAGTATCTGACTATCATTTTGCCAACGTCCGATGTCGTGTAATTGGCAACCTTTGTGGTTGGACATGCAAAGTGAGTAGCGTAAAATTCCTCATTCTGCTTGCCTTTGCTAAATTTTAAGCAATGAATACAGCCAGATATTACAGCTAATTCTTTATGCTCATTGGGAGCATCCTTATACTTATTCAAATGGCGCTGGAACTCAGCACCCCTCTTTATTTCACCACATAGACACTTCTTGATCAAAAATTTTGAGTTGCCTCCCATTATCTGTAGAAGGAAAGATAAAATGGAATTACTGACAGGCGACATTGGCAGTCATTCTTATAATCATACAGCTAAATTGTGAGATTGGTGGAAAGTGTCGAACCTTTAAATCCGTTACAGGCATTACTCAGAGGGGATCTTATCCCAACTCCAAGGTCTCGGCCCACAAATCCAACCTCCCGCGGACAGAGCGTGCGTCATATCACTGTGTTGGTATCCGGACCCCGATTTTGACATGAAAACCAGTGGATTGTTTACAAAGGTTGCAAATTCCAAGCCGAAGCTCGCCTCCAACAACTTTATAAATGTCTTAGTTGAATTCAGCAGGGTCGAAAACCCCAGAAAACCTCCAAAACTAGTGAATTTAAATTTTTCAACTTTTTAGCACTTTTTGTGAAATTTTATAAGTAGTCTATCACTTAGAACAGGTCAATAGCAACCGAACCTTTTTTGAATCAAGTCAAACGGACTTGTAGAAGCAAAGTTACAAGCCTTTAAAGTTTTGGAGTCTTTTATGGCCTGGAGACGAAGGCCATCTCCTGGCGAACCTCTAAGTCTGACGCCTTAGCTGACTTCAGCAATGAAATTTTCTAAGTCGGTTTCTTACAGAAACCCGGAATTTGGAATGTCCGAACCTATCATCAGAGCTCAGAGAGATGACTTACCGTTGACAATCTCTCGTACTAATGTCAAGTCTCTGTCGGTTCCCAGCTTATATAGTTTGTGGCGATCAGCTGATGACGTAATACCCATCATCCAAAAACTTAAAACGCTTCAATCACCGATTCTAGAGGTCCGATTGAGCTGGAAATACATCATTACCATGTAGAATTGGACGCTGAATCCGAATCTGGCCTCCGTTTTCCCACCCGGTGCTTCGTTTTGGCTCTACAGCCCACAGCCATCGCAAAAATTCTAACTCCGTCGTTTTTTCGAAAAAATTTCGTGAAGAAAAATTTTTTCTCTCCGATTGACTTGAAACTCACCATGTTGATAGAGAATTTCATGCTGATTCCAAATCTGAAATCCGTTTTCCAATCCGATGCTTCGTTTTGACGCTAGAGCCCAAAACGACCAAAATTCTAACTCTGTCGTTTTTTTCGAAAATCATCACACACTATAGCCTCAAGACAAAATCTGGCGGTCGCCCAAGTCCACCACGACACTCTGTCGTTCCAGAGGGGGGGGACGTCAGCGAACCTTTCGGACCCACTTGGCCGGCACACCACGACACTCTGTCGTTCCAGAGGGGGGGGAGTCAGACTCGAAGCACCACGGCGGCCGACCACGACACTCTGTCGTTCCAGAGGGGGGGCGCCCCGGTCGAGTGTTCGCCGTTTAATTACTACTTGTGAAATTTACATAAGAAGTTCTCTAAAGTAGGGATGTCTATGAAGCACAGAAAACCGGCATACGCTAAATCCTACGGATGAAGAGTTGGACATCCCTAACACTTTCTATGTTTCATAGACATCCCTGTCTACAGATAAAGGCTTTCTATGATGTTGCTATTTTCTATGTCTCGGATAAAACATGAAAGTATGGGATATGAAGCCTAAATATCATCATTCATACGAATTTGAAAGGATTTAAAATTTACGATTCTTACAGAGGTGTTGCATGCAATTGTCATAATACCGATTTTGCAATAACAATGTAGAGGCAATATTTTCAAAAACCTGGACGTTCCAGTCAACATTAATCAAATCGCTGCATTTTCGACATCGACACATTACGCTTTATCCGTAAGTAATATCATTATTTCATTCACAGTATGCTTGTAATGATTAAACACTGAATCTGCTGAAACTTTTTAAATACTAAAGATTTATTAAAGAAATGAATATTTAGTGAAAATGATTGTATAAATAAATGACCGATAAATCTTAGAACAATAGGGTTTAACAACCAAGGTTTAGCCGTTGAGCGCCTGAGTTGTGATTTTTGTGTAGGTCCCCACAGATGGTGCTTCTTAAACAGCTCTAACAAGAGTTCTGAGAAAAGTTAGAAACAGTTAAAAACAGCCATCCAAAACTGAAATGAATTCTATTGACATTTTGAAACATGTTTGCTTAGCAGGACAATGACTTGTTGATTTTTGTCTTTTATAATTCTATTTTAGCTTTTTTTTACACTGACTCTCATTATAACTTTCATGGAAAAATCTAGCTTTTCCTCCTATAACGGGATTACAGGAGCATTTTCCACAGCAAGTTGTGAAATCTGTAATTTCATGAGCAATGGCGCCATTAATGAAATTACGGTAGGATTTTCCTCAATAAACCCTGAAATCTCAAATTATTTCATGAGCAAGTGCGCCATTAATATATTTTCATGCGCATTTTCATGAGCAGTTGCTCTGTTAATGAAATTACAGGTGCATTTCTTCAATAAAGTCAGTTCACATTCAATTTCATGAGCAAGTGCGCCTAATTTGCCAACTCCACTAGACACTCTTTGAAAACTTGATTGACGAGGAAGATCTTACATTTCCTCTCAGATTATATTGGCGATCTCCAATAATAAATGATCAAATGCTCCTGTAATATTAGCGAAAACGCTCCAAATTGTCAAATAATTTACAGAAGCAATTTCTCATGTAATTACATGAGACTTTTCTGTAAGGGAAAGTCAACAAACAACACAAGCAAATAATGAACTCTTGTGCGCCGCCAGACACATTTGTCAAAGATAAAGCAAGATTCTGTTACCTTCTTGGCTGTTCTTCTCTTTATCTAGTATTGGTTAATAATGTATCGACCTGGACCATCCTCTATCGTATGTGCGGTTGTAATTGTAGGTTTTTATCCGAAGAAATCTTTCAACTGTTGAAATATTGGTGGAATTTCCACCAGTACTAATGGCCAGGGTTGGAACAAGCCTCGGTCAATTTAATTATATCCATATCGACCGTTGACGACATTCAGTCTAGAATAGATTGCTTAGTCAATCATTGCAGCATTCAGTAAACATCATTGTCAAGATAACATATTTGAGAGCATCTACATTCTACATGTATATTTTGTGACATGAATATTGCGAACTGGATTACGTATCTAATAATGTATCCATGGAGGAGATCAAAATAGAGGAATGAGGTATCCTCCATGACCCTAACATCGAGACTCTAAGCGAAAAGTTTTTTGAAAACCGCAATTGTTCTGAAGCTAAATTTGTCATTTTACAGCGTAGCAATTACTCAAAATGTTTATCCTACTTCACTCCATGACGATGCCATGTATTTGCCGAACACGAGATGCACAACTGGCCTAATAAGTAAAATTTCACTGGCTTGCTAATTTCGTATCTCAAATTTGCCCGGGTATGGCTACAACTCTGAATGAGGAATTATGTCGATGTTGAGAGATAATAATAATTGCGTTATTTGCATGTCCTTATGCATTCAGAAATAGCATTGCAGCTGACACAATGAGGAGTTGCACATCTGTTCTATAAGAAAACACAAAAAACAAGATTACGAACTAGACGTGAACTAGACTTGCTGATGATTCCTGATGATATTGGATCAAATGGCGACTGTTCAGGTCTGTTCCAAACTTCCAACTGAGAACTAAATATCTAATTATTCTACATGTATTTAGTTTTACATGAAACTTGAGTGCTGCAAATTAGAACAAAAGGATGAAAGTTCAAATGAATAGCGAAGGATATAAGGGCTGGGTCGGATATTGTGTTGAGTGTTTGGCAAGAATGCGGAGTTTACACTCTCAGGCAAAATGGTCCGTATAAAAGGGTCCGAAATTTGTTAGACACATTTTCTGAATTCCACATTCTCTGTAAATTCTGTACCTTGGTGTCAAAGTGACCGAAGCGACAAAATCTGAATTTTACAGGAGACGAAAAAAACTTTCTAAAATTCAATTATCGAATGAAAGCATTCATTTTTTGAACAGGTTTAACTCTAATGTTCATACTTCTCAATCGATTACATCTGTATTGACAAGATGACCTTTGTCATGTACTATTATGGATTTAGGTTGATTTGACACGATTTTCTTTCGTATGATGGAGATTAGGTCAAAATGACATTGTTTGGAAAATCAACATTTATCAAAAATCTGAGCAATAGGTTGGTAATTACAGTATCCAAGACACAATGAAGCTTATAATGTTGCAGCTGTCACTAAATGAATTCATAGTGCTCATCTTTTTCTGACGTCGATCTCAGACCTTCATAATATGGATTGTATGTAGTAGGGATGAAGTGAGGAGATCTGCTTTCCTCTTCTCCGAAATGGCGAGAGGCGTTGAGTAGCTCTGAAAATAGAATTATTATTTGAGCCATCACTTACATGTATTTATGAGAATATTTGGAACATACTTGTTCTTAGCGTATCTCATCAGCTTTTGTGTGCTTCTTCCATCGATGCCTACTCTTTCATATTCATCATGCATATTGTAGTTGTAAATCATCAAATTCGGGGCTTCAATTTCAATGGAGTAATTTCTGATGCATGAAAAATTGAAATATCCAAGTTTCAGCAATTTCAATATTTCTTCTGATGCTTTATCCCATTTGTAGAAACTACTTTAACTGATTGGAATTACATTGAGGAAAGGCGGAGAGGATTGGGCCATTATAACAAGATTGAACCGATCATATGGTACCCTTAAATGCATTCTCTTTTTCGCTTTCTCAATAATGGCATGAAGGGAATCACATTCCATCTTTGTGTGTCCAGGTGCCATAAATGCATACCTTGCACAAAGAGTATCTGCCAGAAATTTGAGCATTGCAAGAACAAATCGATTTTTATTCTGTCCAATACATGAATCAGTATACAATGTAAATTCTTCGATTTCTGGATCATTCTTCAACTTGGTGCAAATAAAATCATATAGGCAAGATGCTATCTCATTTCTACCCCTCTCGGCAACATCTTCTGACCACATGTAGCAACAGGATGGACCATGTTTGTAATAATATATTGTCAGGTTGTATACTCAGAGTTGTTGTTCGTAGAAGCTCTCAGAGCAGCTCAAGTTCAGGGTAGGAGGGCACTTTTGAAGGTCATAACTTGTCAATCCAAAATTCCTTTCATTAGAGTACCGCTGTTTGTCCTTCCTTTTTTGCTCATAAACAGCTTCAGCTTCAGTTTTAGGTGAAGTAAATGTTCCTCAGATCGGCTGTCACCGGTTGCTTTAAACTTGTCACACTTATTGCAAGTGTCTAATTTCAACTTCGTGAACGATAGATAAGAGTATTATTTGAACACTTCGTAATAGAGCCACCCTTTTTGATGTTTTTCATCTTTTCTACAAGCTTCCTCCTTATCCAAAGAATACATCTGACTGACATTCAATTCAGTCAGGTGAAAGAAATAGCTTATCCGTCCTTTCTCCGCCATTCTCCGCCTAAGGCTTGGATGGCGTCCACGCTAATCGACTTTCATACTACTTGTTTCATTTTCTCTGCGTTTTCTTGATATTTTACCAATTCAGGAACCGCTTATTGCAAGTGTACTAAGAAGGAACGATCTGCAAATGCTATGGAGCCCTGAATTTGTTGAAAGGAAATATTTCCTGATGCAAGTGCCTTTGAATTTTCTTTATTTTCCGTCTATTTTCTCTTAACTTCCATTTCAATAATACATCGCTATATAAATTGATCTTGTTCGTTGGCATTTAACTCATGAAAAGGTATCATTAAAAATCTTTTCACGTTGGATTTCAGATACCTTATGATTGCAATCATCTTTACATACAAGTGGCTGCAATTTTCTGACTATCTTTTTCTCACCATCTATTGGTATATTCCATCCCTTGTTTTCTCTTCACATAAATGAATCATTTCACATAAACAATGTCCTGCATTCACTTTGACTTTCTTTTTGGTCGAATATTCTGTTTAAATTGAACGTTTAACCTTTTCATTTATCGGATAGGTTGTTTTGACACAAAAAGAAATTGGAGGTTATGCACTTAGGTTGAAATGACACAACTGTATACCGATGAATAAAAACGGAATTCATTGTTGACAATTTCCCCACAGAAAACTAGGATACTGTTGTATCCAAAGATAGTATTAGTTGAATTTTCGAAAAAATGTCGCTTAGGTCCCTTTGACACAAAGGTACAGAATTATTTGTCCAGATATGGCAAGAATGATGTAGATGAACGCAAAGAAACAATCCTACAAAGATGCACTTCTGCATAAAATCTGGATGAGGTCCGCATTAAGGTACCACAAAGAATGGTCGGAAATAACAAATACAGTCTGCATTTGAGGTGCGAAAGAGAAAACGGATAAGTAGTGTTGTGAGCATATTTCCATGCCAAAATACCTCCTTTGAAAATTGCACTGACAGACAAAGACATCTCAGGTTCATTTTATTGTGGATAAAGTACATACTCGTAATTATCAAATGATTATAAGAATTGGAAAAATCCGTAAAAAAATAAACGGTTATCATTTTCATTGGTAATTTTAGTTCCAAACATATTGCAAAGTATTTCATATAAATTTACAAAATAACCGAGGAATTGTAAGACGAATTGTTTTCTTGGTAGTGGTGGAAAGTGCAGAATGGGGTAAGTAGAGTATGGTGAGTAGGAATCCTCATAAAGAAAAAGTCGTCTAATTTTCGACTTATGAAACTTGTTATAAGGGTCTTTATGGTCACTATGTCCACGTCTTTTTAACGGCAATTCCAGTCGAAAAATTTTGTCTTATTTCTCGTAATAAATTACATTAAATTTCCCAATTCTTCCTTAATCATTGCCGATCCAAAATGATTCCTACTCCTATTTAACATCAGTATCATCTTTATTTCATTAGGAAAACAATGTTTATCACATTCACATATTGTTTTGAATAGTTTCGTGCATAGAACTGTTTAACAATTTACAAATACATAAATCGCATGTGAAAATGTATACAAAATCAGTCAAAAACAATCTTTTTCAGTAAGCACTTTGGTACATCATACTCCTGTTAAACAAATCACAAAACTATCTTTCATTCATGGAAGCTCGTTTACTTTCAGGACGTCAGTGATCGATGTCTTCCAAAACTAATAACTTCTAGTACGTCAATGCTAAGATTTCAAATGTAAATGCGCAAATTGCCCGAGCTTCCAAGTTATTAAACTCTTCTTCTGAGGATGCAACAAAATTCTGGACAGTTATTACTTACTTACTTTACTTTTTTTACAGTTATTGAGGATATGAATACAATATTTGTAAATACAAAATCTGAATTTTGTAAAGTTTTTATAGTAAAAATACTTGGGGTCACAGAAACAAAATCACCGATGGACCGACTCAGTTTTTATATTCAACTGTGGTGTCTTTTTCTGCGCGTTTAGCTTTAATGATCTTATACACTCAACTGGACACCAGCAAACCTCCAAAATTACTAGATAAAAATCAGCCATTCCTACATCAGCATCTCTATGTGAAAGTAAAACCCGCTCAGCCAAAGCACTAGTCTTATTTTTGCTTTTTTTATAGAATTCGTAACACATTTTAAATTGAAGATGATCTAGATTTTCAAACGAAGAAATCGAAGCACAAATGAAAACAGAATTTGAAAAGGTACTTACAAAAACGGATTTGAAAGTAATACATCAGTAAATGTAAGTCCGGTTGAATTTAAGACTGGTTAAGTAAATCGTGTAGAAAATTTGAGACTGTAGTTGAATAGAAAAATAAAGTTGGTCCATAACTTGAAAGCTTAGGAAAATTTGTATTTTTACTGATGAAATTTTTACATCATTGCACTCACAATTTATTTTTTGGGAGACATCGATCACTTTACGTGCTGAAAATATAATCAAAACCACAGTAAAAACTAAGTAAGATTGCAGTAAGTTGCTTGTCTTACTCCTGGTCACGTGCACACCTAGTTGTAGAGTTTTTGGATAATATTTGATCCACGAGATGCGAACGCTTTTTTTGTATTTGCGGCATCCACTTTAAATTTTCTCCCAGCAATTTCATGAAGTATTGTACTTTCTCCGTGGTATCCAAGAGATTACACTGGAAGATAAATTAAAAACTTTTCATTATATATAATTCCGTTCAATTGACATAGACAAAACTGCATATGACGGTAACAATATGAAGATTTTAGAAAAGGTCGAATTGGAATGAACAATTCAACATATTACCTAAGTTAACATTTACATTCGCAATTGTTCCCAGACATAAGTCGATCTCGTGACATGAGGAAGGTCTGTACATCATAAATTGCTTATAATACAAATTATCATTTATCATTTACGACCTTTATCATCTTATAATTTACTGTTAGTCTACTGTCACGCTTATAAATTGAACATGTATTAAAGAAGTCATATTTTCGTGCCATTACGTTTCTCGAGAAATTAACGAACACAACATAAACTAACGAGAATTTGATATTCATTCTTTCCTATAGCAAAAGTTCCAAAGGATCGACATTTGATTAACAACAGCTAACTTAAATAACGGTATATGCTTGGGGTATACAGATTAGTGACCGTTTACCTATTAATCGGTACAGAGAGACCGGTTAATCGGCCGATTATTCTTTTTAATAAATCTGGCATCGACGTACTGAAATTAGTTTTAGTAGTAGGATTTAGTTAAAATTAACGTCATGATTAAAGGTGAATTAACGATCACCAAATAAGAAGGAAAACTTGATCTGAATGGTCTATACGAACACTGTGAATGTGAGTGTTGCAGTGTATTTTTTAAGGGTTTTACGCGCACAAAACGTGCGCGTAAAGTTATTCGTCTTCTCTTATAATTATTAAGTAATACAAGTAAAAACTTCCCGAAGTTCAAAAATTAGAAGCGGCTGATTTACCAACGGACATTTTTCTCCAAGAATTTCATTGACTTTGTCAAAATTTGAGATGGAACATGAACGAACTGAAAATGATTCGTCGAGAACTGAACGAAGGCAGCAATTTAAATTCACCGTCGATAACGGTTTGATGGACTATTCAATTATTTTTCAATGCGGATTAAATACTTGGAGAGAGTCCTAGCCTTTTGCTTCGCGGGCTTCTTAGCCACATAACTGATGAATCGCCTCCGTATACCGCAAACAACTTAATCAAGACTGATTTCTTCAACCCAGTTATCCACAAACCATACGCTATCTATCGTTCCATAATTACTTGGATGTGGTATACTTGAAACGTTTCTATTCATACTTCTCGAATTGCGAAAAAATGGGTATGGAATGATGTGGATTGTGACATAAAGATAGTAATGAAATATTGAAGTAGGCATTGTGAATGATGAAATGAAATTTTATACAGTTTCAAGGTGTAGGCCTGTGCCAATTTCCACATTCATTTTTTTACTTGATCCGGCATAATTGCAACATCGAGGTTTCGGCTAATTGTGTCGGTCGTGCGTGTAAACAAATCCTTAAAAAATACACTGGAATAATGCAAAAGCAATGAAATGCCAGTGCAGTCAATCATTTGTAGTAAATTTTCAAATCTTTACGTTTCGCATCAATGCAATACTTGCTAAAATGAAAGTGGTGGCCAAATAAGGCCCTCCCAACCCTATTGCAACATCAAGCTTGCGCGGAGGTATAGCTAAACCAATTTGCCCTGTTGAAAACTATTGATTATTGTTGACACTTACCTTTTTATGTATACATTTTTTTTTAATGTATACATTCGATAAGAAATTCAGGAAGTCCGAGGTCCACAGCCGACAGTTTACCACGTTGGCCATTTTTCGAGAAGGCAGTCCAAGCGGACGATGGAGCGATCCTGAGAATCATGTGTTCGATCGATTTCCTGAGTTTGCTAGAAGCTTCTTTGATAACGATTCGTACTGCTTCCAATCGCTTTGACTGATCATTTTTCAACAGGTTGAAGAATGTAATTATATCGTCCTTAGTCATCGGAAATTATAAATTGGATTGGGTCATTTCGTCGTGTGTGGACTCGTCACACATAGCCGGTAAACGGGTGGTGTTACGGATGTAATTCTCAATCCGCAAAACAATTCTAATAGTTTCCTTCATCCAAAGTAACTGGTGTTCACAATGACAATGACATCTCCCATGTGAAGTATTCGTCTCGGTCAAGTTAAGCCCGTTGAGAGAGTGGGATTCGTTATCACTTAATGGAATTTCACCGGGATCTACAGAGTCAGAAATTGAGGTAGAAGGAACGTGCTCTTCCATTATGATAACATCACTGGGATTTGGCTTTATTTTCCATGCAGACGACGTCGTCTTAGTGAAGCTAGATCCGGTTTGAAAAGAAAAAGTCTTTGCATTGCCACTTGCACTTTCATTGGAGACTCCTAAGTTGGTGTTTGGCACAGAAGAGAACTTCTCCACCTCAAGATTAGGTCCGGTATGACAACAAGTGCTCTTTGCATTACCAGTCGTTCTTTCATTGGAGTCGTCTAAGCCAGAAGATTGCACATAAGATAAATTCTCCTCTCCACAGTTAGGTCCAGTATGAGAATAAGAGCTTTTTTGCATTATCAGTCGTACTTTTATTGAAGTCTCCCAACATAGTAGTTGGCGCAGATGGGAAATTCTCCTTCCCGATAATAGCGTTACTTCTCTTCACTTTCCTTCTTTTGGCCCGTACGATTTCCTCTTCACTGTCGGATGTGGCAATTTCGGATTCTGTATGATCATCGTAGCCATACCTGGTGACTGTAGTTCTCTTGCGCTTCCCACCTTGATCAGATGAGGACAGAGATCGAGTTTTCATGAATTTGTTGCACTTAGCAGTTATGCCGTCGTAATTTTCTGAAATCAAAGAATGCAGTTGATGTTTTGGAATCATAATTAGGTGTTGTTTAACTTGTCATGAAAGTTTATCATCAATCGACCCAAATTACAATATAAGCCTACACTCAGATCTAATGAAATAGTGCATACCCGGTAGTGAAAACTGAACTACCTACAATTATGTCCTATCAAGTTTGGCTCGCTATATAACGTATAAAACTGGGGGTGTACCGATTAATCGGCCGATCATTGGCGCGTTAGATCGATAATCGGCAATCGGCCGATTACCAATTAGTGGACTTAAGAAGACTCTTGTTAATTTTATTCAAATTTAGTGATTGTTTGAAAAACAGGATTTCAATTTTTTGGATTAAGTTGACTCTTTTTGAACACTATGCTACTACATCTCTACTTTTCATGATTTGAACAGTAAATGCTTTACTAACATCAATAATTCTTTATGTACCTAAAAGTAGGAATTACGATACTCGTTGTTTTAGCTTAATGATGAGTTACCTCATCTAATTAACAGAAAAGTCACCTGAAACCCATAAAAAATAAGTGGGTTCCTTTCATTCACGCAAACATTAGCCAGAAAATTGATCGGTACTTTCGTTTACAACTTTTTACATGATAGAGCGATAGATATTGTTTATTTACGCTTCCTAAAATCGAACGATATCGAGCAAAAGTACAGAAAGTGAAATCACGATCAGCGCTAACGGAATTAGTATTCTTAACACAATATTTGCAAAAATATTAACATCATGAGCCATGAAATCATTGGCTATCATGCCCAAGTTTGCATGCAAAATTGGACCACCATATACATGGCCTACTTGCATATAGAATTGCTTTATTTAAAAGCACATCACAGGTTTTAAGATTATTTTATTTTAGTCAGGTAGATGTCCATGGGCAACTAAAGCAACTTGATTATGATTGATTAAAACAACTGGAATCAATATGAGTCACGGCGATTCCGCTCTGTCTCTGTTGGCCGACAAGTCCTGTGAATCAATCATATGATTTATATCTTTCTGATCTCGCTCGAATGTTTTTATTGATTTCCGACATTCTCTTTACTGCTTTCTTCACAGCTTTGTCGGCATGTTTCTGTAGACATTTCCTTGTCATTTTGTGTGCTTGCTCAAGTTATCTGGCAGCTGAATCTCTATCTCCATCGCAACGCCTGTCAGCGAAGTACATGTACGTCCACTTCTTCTTGCTGCTTCTCTTTTCTTTTCTTCTTCCTGTTGTTTCTTCAAGGTTCCTCCTTCTTTAAGGTTGGCTTCTTCTTTCTGCTTCAGCTCCTGACACTGTGTCTCGCAGAGAAACCAGTATAGACTATTTGAGGACTGATATTCATGGTAGCAGGCGTCCATTTGTTCACCTTCAATCCGTTCTTGATAGTCAGTAATGATATCAAAGTTATGTCGCACGTCCTGTTTCTTTGCTTGGTGATCCAATTTGACACCCACTTTCAAAATCAGCTATCATCATTTCCATGGGGAATACTACACTGTAAATCGCTCAATACCAATCACATACGAAGGACGCATACCAAAGTATTTTTTGGTATATTTCTGTATTCTCTTCGCATATATTTGTATGCTTTTCGTATGTTATTTCAAATGTGGTATGCTTTACATACTAAAGCCATACCAGCACAATGTTAAAAGAAAGCATCAATCATTTTCAAAGTATGTTGATTTAAGGCCTTTTGTCAATAAAGATCACACTAATGCTACTACTGTTTTGTAGGTAGTGAGATAATGACATTCGACAGTAATACTTCCAATACTGAATTCGATTTTAATACACGTAAGTCTAAGGCATTTCATGACTAATCAATAAGTATTCAGCCATCAACAATTATGCATTATGTAATTTTGAAATTAAGCATATTATCAATCCGAAATAAAAACACAATATAATTCATGAACGCAAAAGTAGTTATGTTTGAGATATATAAGTCAACATGGTTGCTCACAAGATATCGCTTAGATAACTTGATGTTTCTCTGCTTGGTTCATAAAGTAAAGCTAATAAACGTCCTGTTAACGTTGCTAGACAAATAGCTACGACGTCAATCTCGAGGATCATAAATAACACAATAAATCTAATCTATGAAATACAAATACACCGAAGTAATTGCATAGAGTTTATTGTCATACGCGTTTCAGCACACATGACGTACCATCCTCAGTGACAACTGAAAGTGACAGAACAATAAAGGTTTATATACAAGGGAGACTACAATCAACAAATTTTAATTACAATTTATACAATATAACAAAATGTGTATTATGGAAATAAATGTAGATGTTCTGATTGCAAGTGGTTGTTCATGAGAGGTATGTGATTGTTGATGTGAGATTTGATGCTGAGTGCTTCTCCTATGCGTGTATGTTTAGTATGATGTATGATTGAGAAAGATTGTTTTGATGGTGGATGTATATGCATGGAGATTTCTGATGGTGGGCTTCCTTTCATATGCTCTTTGATGCGGGTGAAAATGTGGCGACGAGTCTCTCCTACATAACATTCTGGGCAATGTTCACATTTATACTTGTAGATGAGGGAAGAGTGCTCGTTGAAGGGGATTGCATCTTTGTAACGGCATAAATTTTGGGTTTTGTATGCATTGTAGGCAATAATAATTTTTGACTTTGTTAATAGCTTGTATATGGAGCGGGTCTTCTTTTCAATTTCTTTGTGGATGACACCGACATAGGGCAACTTCCAGTAGACATGTTCTTTAATTTCCTTAGTATTTTTATCATCGTCTTGCTGTCTTTGAACTTTGCAGTCACTGAAAACTTTTTCAATGTAGGTTGCGCTGTATCCGTTTTTCATAGAAATTGCTTACACTAATTTTTCATTGTGACTTTTACAAAAAAATGTCGGTCGTTAATTTTTGGGATCTGATAAAGAGGGCTTTGATGGCATTTTTCTTATATTTATCCGGGCAAAAAGCAGTGCGATGGGTATACAGGAAAGTGTTCGTGCCCTTGACATGCCATTTCGTTTTTAAATTACCATTATCAGCGTATATAGTCATATCCAGAAAATTTAACTGACCGTCTTCGTTAGGATAATCCATAGTAAATTGGATATTGCGGTGAAAAGAATTCAAGTGAACTATGAATCAGCGAACTTGATATCGCCTGTACACAAGTGCCGTTCATTTTCAATGGTCGCAATTATTTACAAGTTGAAGGCCTGAGCATGGGATCGTGTTTAGCACCAATTATGGCTGAGTTTTGTCTACACTTCATAATTGAAAAGCATTTGAATATGCCAAAGTTGTACATTCGCTACGTAGACGATGTATTTGCTGTATTCAATAGCGAAAACAATGCAAAAGAGTTTTTAGTTCACTATTGTCTCACAAAATGTCTCACTATTCTTTCATGGTGACAACTGGATTGCCAACAGCGATAAAAAAAGTATCGTGGTCCATGACTTGTTAAGGTTTACCTTTTCTAGGTCTGGCAAAGAGAAATGACGTTTTCCATTTACATGAAACTGTATTGAGTCAAAAAAGGATTGAGATAAAATTTGATTATCAATTTAAAAACCCACTTAAAAATCTTAATGTGATAGATATACAAAATGCGAATAACTAAAAAAAATTGATTGATGAAAATAGACTCCGTAATGATTTTGTAAAATTAGCGCAGAGCAGTATAAAAGTAGCGCAATAGCGCAGCAGTCACTATGAACCCTAGGTAATACAAATTTTATAAGACGCGTCATTTCTTCTCGATGACGATATCATAATTTGCATATACAGGTACAGTAATGGATGTAACAATAACACAGGGTATGCTATGGAAATTACTTAAATCTGAAAACATGAATTAAATTCCATTCATAACGAGTATAACGAACTTCGGTTTTCTAGGAGAATGAACAGAAGAGATAAAATGACACGTCTGAAGTTAAATTGTAAGTATAGAGTTGTAGTATGTAAATGTAACCTCAGCGTCTTAGTTATAAAGATCAATCCATTCCTCAAACCGAAGTGATAGTAGGTTCCTGGCGGCACCTCTCTGAAAAGCAGTTTTTCATTACTTGCTCGTAATAATGTTCGAGCATTGACTCAGGATGATACTTGTTCAGCATTTTTAAAATTTTTGTCAGGTCATTCTGACTGATATTAATCTCATTTGCAACTTTAGTCACATCAGAAACTATGTCATCACTTGCTTCGCCAGAAGTTAGATCACTAGAGAAGTCATTTTCATCAGAGCTATCAAAACTGGTGGAGTTACTCTCCTCCATTTCATCATGCACATAAACCCCGGTCTCTGAATGGTTTGACTCTCAGTGAGTTGCTTATTGTAAAATTCAACGGATGCCTCACCATCAATAACAGGATCTATCTCAATTGATATCAATTCATGCGAAAACACACAATGACTCGTCTTTGAAAGTTTTGCAGGTTTCTCGAAATAGCTGTCAACTACTGTAACTCATTTAATGCACGTCTATTTCGCCGTTTTCTTTGAGCATTCACCTGAAAAAATCGTAATGAAAAATATATTTATCTATCATTTGATAGATTATGAGTACAACTTGCTTCAATCTACAAAATTTGGCAATTATTTTTCAAATATTGTCCTACTGTGGTGGGTTGTAAGATCTCAAACATGTGAGATGCATTTATATTCATCCCATAAATCGGAGTTAATTATCTATCTACCGATACTACAACAGAATTATATTGCTGAAGACTCCTGTAACTTCGGAACAGTCGCGCACGGAGACTTATGCAACTCTGAAGGTACCACAGATACTAAATTTGGAAATATATATATGCAAATATTACTAAGATGGCCAAATTATATTACTTGAGAAGTATTGACTTGATATACTCGTACGTTGGCATTTGAATAGATTCATTACCGAGATAAGTGAGTTTGATAAGATGATTGCTTTGCAACCAATTATCGAGTCAAACATACCGGTATTTTGTAGGTGGGTAAGCTGTACTGATGACGCCTAGTGAGGCAGAAACGTTTGCAGTTCCCAGAATATTTTTGATTTTTTCAACAGTGGCAAATTGACTCCTTTTAGCCCCGTAGTTATCAAAAACTAGATATATAAGGAGTGACCACTATCGGAATGTGCGTGTGAGTAACGTATCAAACCAGGACGAATAAATTACGTTTGAGCAATAGGAAAATTGCTTACATTTCACACAATTTCCTTCTAGGATCTCAACACCGGACATAGGATCGCTTTAAGATTTGAGATTTTGTTGGTTCAGATCAAGGCCATCATTTCATCTCATGTCATCAAATATTTGAATAAATATACTTACTTCCACGTACGAATCTGACAATTTTATTGATTTTTATCGCCAACTACGTCAACTAACACTTATGTTACACAATTTTGATCGATGACATGAATGGATGAAATGATGACCAAGATCTGAATCATCCAAATCTCGAGTTGTAAGGCGATCGGACGCGATCAGATTTTTTCTGTGCAAAATTGTGTGAAATGCATTCATCGGCCTACTTTGGAATGTTCCTCACGCAAACATTGGGACTGTGGCCGCTCCATATCTATTTTAGAGGGCCTACTCCCCGAAAAACCTGAAATTTAAACTTAGTTAAGCACTAAGTTAACCATGAAACCGTTTATCATGAGAAGTGTAGACCTGTTTTCAAAAATTGGCCTACCAGATAAAATGTTTTTAAAAAAGCGCTCTTAAAATATAATGATAATAATAGATCTTTATTGTCAAAACAAATGGCGGTAATGACATGAAGCTGGAATACAATGGCAAATTCATGAATGGGCAGAATACTTAATAGAAAAGGAATTGTACACAGCAGATCATCGACTGAGTGGGAGAGGCTGCCTTGTGTGTCTAACATTCTTCTGATCGCGTGTGATAAAAATTCTGCCATCGGATGAGTCCCTTTTTCTCTTGCGATTTTTCGTAGGAGCATTTGCTGACACACATGCCGTATTACAGCGTATTGGTAGGCGTTTACATCACGTATAACAGGCAAACAAGCTTAGATATGCCTGCCAAAATATTGTGTCCAAACATGCAGTGAATATATCTATATACCTGCTATTTTCTATATATTATACATTGCATTGAAATTGAATTGAACATACCAGCAGATGCAATAAACCGGTCCAAAGGCTGGAAATAAGAAATTCTCTTGTCTATTAGGGGTATCTTTACATCGAGCGCGCCGGTCGGAATGCCGTGTTAATACGTAGTATACTTTAGAAATTTGTGTATCAGCTCACCGCTGTCAGCTTTACGAATGTAAGGCATACTACGATTCCAGAGTTCATACGAAACATGACCTTCAAGGCTCGCCTACATGTCTAGATGTAATTATAGATAAATCATTACCTGGCTGTATAGCACTCGGTAATGGCGCATCAGTATACATTCACCGTTGCGCTCAATTCGTTCTACTCAATTCCAGTGGGTAAATATACAGCCAATGTCCTAATGTAATGAATTAATATAACAACATGCTTAAGATAACAGGAGAAATTAATCGTAGACTAGACTAGTAATATCACCAAGTATTGTAGACACACAACCTTCATACATCTTTTTTTGTTACAAACATGCAATTTTCAAACAATGCCACTTTCGTAGGACATGCTTAGTATAATTTGAAGGTAGTTGAGTTGGGAACTCTATTATACACTTAAGCATCCTGCATGCATTATAAAAGTGAGCTATACATCTTATCATTAGATAAGCGACAGCATACATGGTTGAATACAAGCATTTTTCTGGTGTACTGTATCTTTCACTACAACATATTTTAACTTTTTGATTTCACAATAGCAAATTAATGAAACTTATATTATATTACACAAGCTTACTTGATTCAGAAACTATTTCATATATATATAAATGGCTTGTAGATGAACCATGCGTTTTTGACAATGAAACTAGATTAGAAAAATTTGCTGACATTATATTTAGTTCATAGATATTACATCATATAGAAAAACAAAATTTGTAAAACTTTTTAACATTATAGAGTACAACATGTTTACTTGCTGCATTACTACAAGAGCTGATCTTGGTACTCTCTTAAGTAGAAAAATTCCAATAAGTCATCAGTATGTTGAATAAACATTAATAACAAAATTTCTCATGAATCTGCATTACGTACAATAGCTTCAATAGAAAAAGCATACATGCTTCATAGAGTAATATACATAATTTCAGAACTTTTCTTTATAACTAATCAAATAAGATAATTCATATTACATTTCTTATGAATAGAGGCGACTGCATAGCATTGAGAAAAAAATCAGAAAAAATATTTTACACTTTCAAATTGAAAATTTACATGTTAATTCTTTTTTCTTTTCCCGTGTTTCTGATATGCTTATGATTGTTTGTTAAAGCATCCTTTTGAACTATTTTGACTTATTCGGTTTGAACATCTGCATCATTAAATTTCAACGATATGATGCCCGGTATCATATCATCTATATATAGAAGACTAAATTAAGTTCAGTTGCAATAGACGTCTTTATCGCGAAATATAGATGATTATCGTTACGTCATTTACTGACCAAATTGAGCCTATATTTAGACCTGTAGTTACATAAATTATAAGTAATTTCCATTAAGATATTTGTAAAAAAATCGATGTATTAGACATTAACATTCACTTTTGTTTGCATTCATTGATTTATTAACAAAGAAAAACATCAAATCTAGTATTAGACAAGTTAGACGTTATTTCAGCCAGTTTGAAGACGTCCTTTTCTTTAAGGGGTATCTGAAGGTAAGTAGAAAGTAGTAGGACCATTTAACCGACCATAAATTCTTAAATCATTTTATCCTATAAGTCACTACTTGGACCCTTTGGACCTTCAAAATGGACCCGATAGTAATACGGACCTTTGTTATATGTGGACCACATGGTCCTCATACAGTGACTCTCCGGAACTATGCATGCGGAGCCTTTCGTGCCGTCAATATGGACCGTATTTCTAAATAGTGTACATGCACTATACGCACCTGATCATTATATATACGTTATGCTACAGCTTTCAAATTGGGTCATTCATGAATAGAAAATAATCAGAATACGAATTAAGATGACATGAATCTCTTTGAAGCTGATTTCTGTTGAGCTCTTTATTGTCTGTTTTGAGGTCAGATGGACAAATTGTTGAATTACTTGATCACAGCTGTCTACAGCTCACATCAGTTCCACAGGAACGATTCTCTTTTCGGCATTTAAGAATGCCGTTGCATTTAGTCTCAGTCGATGGATTAGCATTCCACGTGCTGCATTTCTACTTGCTAAACGGCTGTGCAGTGAATCTAGTTTTACTGCTTTAGTAACTTGCTCAATTTTTCGTTTCATTTTTACTTGCGTCACCATTGAGGCACGTTCGGAAAATACCCCAGTGATGAGGTAACTCACACCGGATCGAATATTTGTTTGAAGGTCACATTCAGTGACTTTTCTTAACTTTGTGCTGACTTTCTCTGAGTGGCAGTTGTTTTTTTGTGGACCCAATATTTTAGCCACGAGTCACATGAAAAAAGATTTTCGAAATTTGGGATTTTCACCTCTATTGATAAGAATTTTGAGTTTTATGTTTAATTTGAAAGTTCTGTAGCAAGTGATAGAGATTGACATAGATCTTTGTCCCTCTTTGCCTTGTGTAATTGGCCAAGCGCACGCATTACAGAAATAGTTCGTGTCAGAGAACACATGAACTTCAGCGGTCAGACTTCAGACACGCCTGTCAAGTGAAAGTTCGTATCTTTGACTGAATTTTTCTTACGGATCAATTCGTCAAATGGAAATATTATTCATACCGCTTGACTCTTCACGGTCTAAACTTTCTGACTGTGTACGTTTGATGTGGTGTCAGTCATCTGCCTCGTCAAAATTCATGCCTGAATTGCACTACGTTCAATGGAAAATTGATCCTCTTGCTCCTCGAGACCAGACCTTTTTAACTCTTATTTAAAACAAGTCAAGTTCTATTGAAAATAAGTCAAGTTTGATGTTTAATTTGAAAGTTCAGTAGTTTGCCCATTCAGAAAATGTGGTCCAGTTATTCAGCTAAATTGATGCTCAGATATCTATAACTCGTTATGATGGCTAATATTACATATGTTCTATACATACTACTTATTGCTGATACATAGAGCTCTAAATCTTGCTTATTACATAATGATTCATTACATACAATTTGAAAAAATAATTGATTTGAATCACAATAACAAGAACCACTTGAAATACAGAATTGATGCTACCATCGGATAGAACATACCAAAAATAGATACATGTGTTCAAAATAGTTTCATGACAGCCTTGAAGACTTAATGTTTGTTAAATATTATAATCAATTCGATTCGATAGACTCCTTGTACATTAGCTTTATTTCCGCGTAGTTTGGATGCCCATTAGCAAATATTCATTCCTTTTGATTGATATCCAACTTGTTTCATACTACTTGTAAAAGGGCGTCATCTCGTTAGTATATAAATTTGCAAAATTTTGACATTTTAAAACTGCTCAAATAATTTTTTGGACCACGGGAACGCAGTCTCCGCAAAAAACTGAATCTTTCATATAAAGATTTTTACTGTATACAGACACTTCTTTGAGTCGACACTCTACACTGTAAACTGTAGGGCACTAATTTAGGCACGAAGCCGAAATTTGGTGCCAGTTAGAGGCACCAGTAGGCACCAGTAGGCACTAATAGGCACCAGACCAAATATTTGTTTATCCAATGAAATCGAACAAAAAAAGGGGCACGAACTCGGCACTAAGAATTTCGTGCCTACTGGTGCCTTGTGTAGGTTAGAATTGATGCCTAAATTTCGTGCCTAATTCAAGCGAAATTTCGTGCCCTAAAGTACCTGTATATCCCTACTCTATGAGGTAAATATATTTGGAAGAAAAAAGCTGATATTAATGATCCTCCTTTAATTTCCAGAATGTCACTGAAGGAAACTTTCGTCATTCTTCTTGTTACAACCGGCATCTTTAGCTCCTCCAACCAACTTCATGTAAAGAGGAGAATTCTCCTCCCAGGAGAGCGAGATCGCATTGCTGAACATGGCAGAAATCTAACAATTGATGAGAAATTTGAGATATTTCGTCAGGAGGTGAGAAAGGAAATGGCTGAAGTAGCTGCTGCTGCTGTTAACTCAATGAAAAAATCAGTTGATAATATAATGGAGTGGAAGCAATATTTAAAAGAGAGACAGTATGCAGACACAGGTAATTAAGCTGAAAATGTTTTCGTAAACATCGAACAGAGTCTTTGAAATTCAATACGACTTACTAAAGCATTTAATAATGGACTTTACAAGTATTTGTATTAGCCTACATGTATAATTCCCTTCTCAGAATGTAGTCAAAAGTCTTGGAAAATTAAATGCGTTGATATTATAAAACGTAAAAATGTGAACGACATGAATCGTCAATTGACGGATTTCGCCTTAGCTATGAAAATGTAAAAAATGCCATAATCATTCAAAGTCATGAGAGCTGCATACATTACTCTTCTAACAGTTTCAAGCTTGAAAATCGTCAAAGGACAGATTCCGCCAAATCCTCAATCACTTGAGAACACATCTTATGGTGAGGAGCTTCAGATGCCTTTAATGCATGATGTGCCTGATGGTATAAACTTATTAGGCTTGATTTCTTTAGACCCGTAGTGTTTGGCTAGCAGCGTGCATCACTGCCCCAACTACCTATGAAGTGGTACACAGCACGTCATCGGTCATCGATCTGTTCCTAGTCAAAGAAAGCTAAGTATTACTGAAGTAAAACTAAACTGATACTCGGTTAGTTTTATTAGAGTTTTGTGAACTCTTATAACTAACTCTATTAAGTGGGAACTTAAGTAAAACTTTAGTTGAAACATTTAGTTTTATCCCATGCAGTTTCCAAACCTCAGTAAAACTTTAGTTTTACATCTTGAAAAATACTTAGCTTTATTCCAGTTTCCAAACCTTAGTAAAACTTTAGTTTCTCAACTCGAAAAATAATTAGTTTTATTCCAGTTTCTAAACCTTAGTAAAACTTTAGTTTCCCAACTCGAAAAATAATTAGCTTTATTCCAGTTTCTAAACCTTAGTAAAACTTTGGTTTCTCAACTCGAAAAATAATTAGTTTTATCCCATGATGTTTCCAAACCTTAATAAAACTTTAGTTTCCCAACTCGAAAAATACTTAGTTTTGGCCATCGCTTTTTTATTCAACATTATGCAATTTTGTCATAGTTATGCCTGGTTATACGAAGCTGATCGTGCTAGTTATTGAAATATATAGAAAATTCGATGATCAAAACCAAGAAAATATAATAGAAGTCATATGTATTATCAATTCTGACTGGTAATCACAAATTGAATTTTCAAGTTCTCACCAGCAATTATTCATTTAGAGAGGTTTTCAGTGCACTGGACACTAATTCTGGAGAATCAGAATAGCCTCCTTCGATCGAGATGCTTCGAATAGGCCTAATTCATGTATTGTTACAATTAAAATGATGCATACTCCTCTGATGCATTAGTGGATCTGATTTAAGTTATGATGCTCCATCTGATGCGAAATAACATAAAGATCTTGCAAAAAATAATGGAAACTAGATTCCTCAAACATTAAATGACCATTTAATTTACTGGTTATTTGATAATATTCAGAATGTTCCAGTGATCAAATCAATGAAATAATGGGACGTGCATGTAATGGGCATTTGCTTCACAATGCTTTCTTGTCACAATGCATTTTTCACCAAAAAATCATGCATAAATACGTCACAAAAAACCATGTATCTGCTCCACTACTGTCTGGTAGTTCAAGTCCTTGTAATTCAAGTCATCATTAAACCTACGTATGTGCCGAATTATGTTCATTGATCCTACGCAGATGCTTATTACATATGTGCTGTAGGAGGGGCTATTAACTGCACAGTACGTTTCTAATTCATGTATGTTCATGTTCAGAGAGTAAAATACAGCTAATACACATAATATTGCGTAATAATGACCGTATTTGATTACGCAATGATGAATAAGATAATTTACACAGTTTGGCAAAAATGCGTGATTTTTTGGGGCGTAAAAGCATTGACGAGTGAGCAGATGGTGACAATAACACAAAATGAACCTGAAAAATCAGCTCATCATATTATATATAAGCAGAGAAATTGAAGATGATTCTAGTGTCAATTTACATGTTTATCCAGCGCCACTTTTACCATTCAGTGTGTCAAATCAATTATTACTACTTGACAGCATACGTACAGACTTGAAGTCGACCAGCCATCTCAGCAGGATGGAAGAAAATGTTATTAAAGTCAAAGGTTGGACTGACGAGCTCCTTTGAAATTCAAATTTCTATCTCTTTTGAAAGAGGATATGCCACTATCACTTATATGTACTCTCGGATATTCAAGTTTAGCTATTATCTTTTACTTACGTTTAAGGGCGACACATCGTTTTCTGTGGGATCAAAATAATAAATGTCAATAGGTAATTAGTAATAGGCACTATCGGATTAATGTTATTAAGTCGGGCGAGTAGGATATTTGGGACTGGATCAGTGTTCCGATTCGGCGGGAATTCCCCCACTAACAAGATTTCCAAAAATCGGTGGTTTCTGGTATTTTAAGTAGTAGGCCTACATGTATGTATTAATATGAATTCATCAAAAAATTATCACATATTTGATCATCATTTATTATTTATCGCTATTAAAAAGACGTATTTATTCAATTTGTTATGCTGCCATGACATAATGAATTCGATATTTAGCATTGGCATACACTTAAATAGTACTATAAATTTTTAGTATTTTAGTTTTGACGTCTTTTCGGACTGAAATTGAGTTGTTTTTATAAATTTGTTTAAGCTACAACCATCCTTTTTCAGATCCTTCTTATGAGTCAGCAGTCTCTTGTAAACAAAATTTGAACTATAATCATATTTGTCAACTTTATCTTACTGAAATTATTGCGATAGTTCCTAGTTTTGCTACTTCATATAAACCTACACTTTTAGGGAGCCGAAACAATGGAAAGAGCATGTTCAATAGAAAAATAGTGAACGAAAGGGACTTCGAGCGGTATCAATTTTTCGAGATATTAGATTCTTAATAAATAGTCTATATTTATACCCAACATGTAAATGGCTTAAGGTTCTTTCCGCTTTAAATTGACTTCAAAATTTTGAGACGTGACGAGATTAGAAATAAGCTTTGTCAACATAGTCTACAGTAACTACTTTATTCTACATTGTTTGAAGTCGTCATCCGCTGTCTACACACATTAGAGCATGAAACACAATTGGCTCAGGGACAGATCTGTTGAAATTTGCGCTTTGAAATTTGTTAGAGAACATGTTATCGAGAATAATATTTCAGTTGTTCATTGTTCGAGTAATGATATGATTGCTGATGGGCTTACTAAGGGTCTACCTCGTGATCAGTTTGAACGTTTGAGATCGAGTATGGGTGTGAGGCAGTTGTGATACTTTTTTAAAGCGAGAAGGAGTATTGAAATTTGCGCTTTAAACCTAATTAACCTTTGTCTCGCCCTACTCATTTGTGTTACAGTAGATTTATGATTACGTGCTGTCAATTTGTTCCTAGAAGACTATTTTTATCACGTCATGAACATTTGCCCTGTATCATTGGTAACGAGGTCATGTTTCCCGCTCTCTATATTAAGTGCGTGTGCCGTTCGATGGGAGGTCACACTCAGCTTTCTCTCTCCTTGATGCACGTGAATAAAGGTTCGTCTCACGATCACTTTTGTCTTGTCAATCACTGCGTTAATAATCTGTTAATAATTTCAACAGGTTATGGGCCCAGAACGGCAAATTGACTTTTAAGGTGCTCAACGGAACTATACGCCCACATTACTCGACGTGATACGACAGTTGTTGAGTATTCGCCGCTGTGATAGTGATCTTCGGCTGAGTGTGTTTTCAAGATGGCGGAATCAAAAGTAGCCATCATACCTCTAAACGGTGTGAACTACAACACTTGGAAAATCCAATGTCGAATGGCGCTCGTGAAGGAAGGAGTATGGTCAATCGTTAATAGTGACGAAATCTCACCTCCTTCTTCAGACGGAGAAAAATACGCGAAGTTTGTCAAAAGAAGCGATCGAGCCTTAGCGACAATAGTGCTATCCATCGAGACTTTTTTGTTATACCTTATCGACGATCCGACGGATCCTACGGTGGTATGGAATATTTTGCAAAATCAGTTTCAAAAGAAAACTTGGGCAAATCGACGCGAACTTCGACGTAAGCTCCACTCATTACATTTGAGTGAAGGTCAGTCTGTGCAAGAGCATATCAAAGCTCTCTGAGTGAAATATTCGACGGATTGGCGGCAATGGACGACCCATTAACCGATGAAGATCGGGCTATCTATCTTCTGGCCAGTTTACCGGACTCTTACAATATGTTGGTGACAGCTCTTGAAACAAATAGTGATGTTCCTTCTGTGGAGACTATTACTGAACGTTTACTCAACGAGGGGCGACGGATTAAAGAGCGGTCTGAAGCGGTGAAGGTCTCAGAAAGGGTGTTAGCAACGGCGGAACGATACTCAAGAAAGAAGAAAACAGTTACGTGTTACTTTTGTAAGAAAACTGGACACATCAAACGCCACTGTCGTGAATTCATTAAAGTGCGAAATTCGTCGAGGGATTCAGAAGTAAAAGTGAGTGGGCGAGACAACTTAGATTGCAGTTTATTTACTGATCATATGCTAACTATGAACAGTGAGGTGCGTGAGAGCTGTTGGTTGATTCAGGTGCTACCAGTCACATGTGTTCTGATGTGGCATGCTTTGTTGATATCAAATATTTTGATCTACCGAATGAAATTGCTCTAGGAGACAAACGTATGAGAGTAAATGGTAGGATGTGGTACTGTAGTACTTGATATGATATCACCTGATGGTAGGATTTATGTACGAGTATCTTCTTTGCATGATACGTTGTATGTACCTGATTTATCTTTCAATCTTTTGAGTGTGTCTAAAGCCACTGAGAAAGTAGACGTTATATTTAAAGGCGATAAGTGTCTTATTCAAGAGAGGGATGGAAGAGTTATTGCTCATGGAAATAAGTTGGGACGCCTGTACAAGCTAGAATGTCGACCTAGGTGTCAGATGTGCATGTCTAGTTCTGAGATACTTTGGCATCAACGTTTTATTCATCTTAATCAAAATAATCTGAAGGTTCTTGCTAACTCAGACTTAGTTAGCGATTTTGACTATGACCCATCCAAAGGAATAGGAATTTGTAAGCCCTGTATTGCTGGAAAACAATGTCGGGAACGATTCCCTACTGTCCAAGCTATGAAAGCGGCTGAGCCTTTAGGACTAGTTCAAAGTGACGTCTGTGGCAAAATTAATACATCGTCTTTGGGAAAAGGAGAATACTTTCTGACTTTTATTGATGATAAGACGAGGTATACATGGATTTATATTATCAAGAGAAAGAGCCAGGTATTTGAATGCTTCCTTGAGTGGAAATCATCTGTTGAAAAGTCATCAGGTTTTAAGGTCAAGGCAATACGTTCAGATAACGGGGAGAATATATGTCCAGAGAATTTCAAAGTTATCTGAAGGATGAGGGTATTTCTCATCAGTTGACTGTTCCGAAAACGCCGGAGCAAAATGGAGTCGCAGAGAGGATGAATAGAACTCTGATTGAAGATGTGCGGTCTATGCTCATTAACGCTGATTTACAACAAGAATTTTGGGCCGAAGCGATCTCAACAGCCGTTTATGTTAGAAACAGATGTCCGACATCAGCTCATCCCAGGAAAAACAACGTATGAGGCATGGACGGGTCATAAACCCTCGGTAGGACATTTGAAAGTTTTTGGATGGGTTGCGTACGTTCATATCCCAAAAGATGAGAGGCAAAAGTTAGACTCTAAAAATCGCGAAAATGCATCTTTCTCGGTTATGGAACAGACACGAAAGGTTATCGCATTTTTGATAGTCAAACTTCAAAGGTAACTATAAACCGAGATGTAAGGTTTGACGAAAAATCTTTTATCAAATTGAACGAGCCAAAACAGAAGGAGCTATCTCCTCTCATCACGTTTGATACGCAAATTATCGAGGATGAAAACAATGAGTCAGTTGAAGAAAGCGCAACGGTCAGGCGGTCAAGCAGGAATATAAGGCCTCCAAATTTTTTTATGTATGAAACTTTTGCTAACACAGTTGAAAGTATCGCAATGGAACCTACTTCAGCGACTGAAGCTTTGAATAGTCATGAGAAGGATAACTGGATACAAGCCATGAGAAGGATAACTGGATACAAGCCATGAGATCTGAGTACGACTCGCTGCAAACAAATAATGTTTGGGACCTGGTGGAATTGCCAGAAGGCAAACAAGCGGTCGGAAGTAAATGGGTTTTTAAGAGAAAACTGGATGAAGATGGTTTTGTATCTAGATATAAAGCACGTTTGGTTGCTCAGGGTTATTCTCAGAAATTCGGAGTAGATTACGAAGAGGTATTTAGTCCTGTAGCGAGATTTGAATCAATCAGGATTTTGCTTGCGTATGCATTAAAGAATGGTCTGAGACTACATCAAATTGATGTTTCTACGGCATTCTTGAACGGAGTACTTACAGAGGAAGTTTTCATGAAACAACCCGCATGTTTTGAGGTTGAAGGGAAGGAACATTTAGTGTGCAAACGAAATCGTAGCATTTGTGGTTTAAAGCAGTCTTCACGCTGCTGGAATGACATTTTGCATTCACATCTATTAACCATGAATTTTATCCTAACAGATGCGGATCCCTGTATTTATTTGTCAAAAGAAAAGGAAATGCTTTTTATTGCTGTGTATGTCGATGACATGATTATTATTGGAAAAAATCAGCATGATATTGAATGGGTTAAGCAAATTTGAGGTCAAGGACCTTCATGAATTGCATGACTTCCTTGGTATGAAAATTGTGAAAGGTGATGATACGTTATGGTTAGGACAACCTGCATACACTAAACATGTACTGAGAAAATTCAAAATGGACGATGCAAATCCGGTAACAACTCCAGTGGAACCAGGTCTAAAAATTAGAAAGGCAGCAGTTGACGAATCCGTTTTTGATAAGAAACTGTATCAGTCTGCTGTAGGAAGCTTACTCTTTTTAGCTGTATGTACACGACCTGATATTGCTTTTGCAGTGAATAATGTTGCGAAGTTTTGTTCTCAACCAACAAATTTACACTGGATGGCTCTTAACCCCTTCACTGCGGCATGGCTTTCTCTGTGTTGCGGCGATGATATTTCTTAAAATTCTGTCCTATGCGGCAGTATTGAGGGGCTGACGACAGATGCGTTCTTATCTCCTTATCTCCTTCGGTCCTCATCACATATCGCCTGATCGGCGGCTCAGACACCGATAAGCCACGTCGTACACTAGGTTCCCGCTAATGAATTTACCTGTTTTCTGATGTTTGCCGATTGTAATATCAAAGTAACAAATGAGTGATCAAAACGCTAGAATGTATGAATGAAGGATAAACGTGGTCGATGACAACAACATTATCGCCTTCGCTTCTAAAATATAATCAAGGAAGAAGTCAACTGCGAGGATGGCCGAAAATATATTATACCAATATGCACAGAAATAAAATGTACAGAGTGCTCAAAAAAAGTCGCCATACTGTAAAGTGAGAATATACGTAGGGCTGTATAGGCTAAAATTAAAATGTTCGCTAAGAGGATTCATTGCATAGACATTTTTACAATAAGAATAAATTCCAGTGGCGTGGCGGGTATAGTATTCACAGCATTCCCTGAATATCTATTTATTTTCTGTGTTAAGTTGTGAATTGATTCCATCGATTTTTAATGATGATTAGCAAACTGTTTTACGGCTTAGTGATTCGGTTTGATTCCAAAGTAGCTACTGTAAAAAGCAACGATATCAATCAGCGATAATTTTGATTCCACTTCTTGTTTCTTGGACGTTTCCTCTAACATTTAGCAACAATAGCACTTATATTTGGTGCGTTATCGCAAGACTCCTTAATTATCGGAACCGTGTCGACACTTATACTATCAGCTTCACTGCTACAAGCATGAGGCTACTATTCAACCTGGCGGACTGAATAACACTGTCGGGATAGAGAATGCGGGGCAATTGGGAAGCAGCTGTTTTTACCATCATTCATGTAATCATGAAATCATACGCAGTTATACAGAGACAAATGCAGAACCGCTGAGGATGCTTTATCATATCCACTATTCCACCAAGGAATTGGAATATTGAATTTTAATAGTGTTGCTGAAATAGGGCAACTTTCAGTTGATTCAGATACACTTTGATAACTTTTGGTGTGAAATCTCAGATCGTTTGGAGTACTTGAAAACAAACAAGAAATTGATATGAAATGTTATTCGGAAGTAATTGAAAAATCTGTTTATTGAACTTTCATCAAAACAAAATTCCTATGATTTTGATGAATTTTGTAAAATAAAGTAGCGTTGTCGTGATCTACGTTTGTATGTGTTCAATGTTTGGATTATAATTATGGAATTCTTCACAAGCAAGCTATCATTTAATTTTTTCAATTTGTTGATGTGTAGTGTTTTTGATATGTGCAACTGTGCATGCATATAGCGGGCCTACATCAATGTAGGGGTCATCAAAAATTGATTGCAATTAAATTGCTCAGTCCAATTAATTAATTGTAATTGATATTTTTACCAATCAATTAATTTTAATTGAAAGTTTGACCAATCAATTAATTGGCATTGGACTCCTGGGCAATCAATTAATTGGTAATTGGAATTACAGACAATCAATTAATTGATATTGAAATGTACCCAATCAATTAATTGATAATAGAATTTATTAATTAACTGATCGATAATTATTAATTAGTCAATGGAAAAACATGTAGGCCTATACTATATTTTCATAAAATAGAGTTAGCCTAGAATAATTGTATTCATATTGAAACTCGATTCAATCAGTTAAAATGCCGGTATTAATGTTGTATGATCATTGTGCATCCCCATAGTTTTGATGTTCACTGATTTTATTGATTCAGATTTCAATAATTATCATCGTTTCATGAACTCTCAGCTTTGACCCTCCCCCTATATTATCTAGTTGTCCATGGATAATGACTTTCGAAGCTTGACAAGTAAGGGCAATCATGTTGAAGAATATGCAGTAGATCAGAGAGTTGAGAGGTGTCAGATTGAGTCAGCAGAATGATGCGCAGGAAGAAGCGAAAATCTTAGGTGAATTGTAGTGCTATATATTACAAAGGAGTGAAACTTGATAAAATAATTGAACCAATTAATTGATTATGAATCAATCAATCAATTGATATCGGGACATGCAGCAATCAATTGATTGATAATTGGAAATGAAAACAATCAATTAATTGATATTGAGTTGAATACAATAAATTAATTGATAAATGAAATTCAGCGCAATCAATTAATTGACATCAATTAATTGAGGTTCAATTAATTTTTGAAGACCCCTGCATCAATGCAAAATGTATGCGGAGCATAGTTTGCTTTAAGGCGAAGTTTTGCACATATCCGTGTACAGTAGTAATTACTTGTCTTGCATGTAAGCGCTTGCATATGAATAGATTGAAATAATGTAAGTGGATCACCCTATATTCAGATTTTCCTCGAATTCCTTTTTCAAAACGGCACCCTACGCCGCTGATAAATTCAAATTGTAATTGCAATATTTTTATTCAGGGCATTGGAGTGTAGGCCTCCGCTAGTTCACTGCTTGTCATTTAGATAGAATAACTCCGATATTTTAAGATCGAACGATGCATTTCAGCACCTTTCCTGTTCAGTTATAGAAAATCGGAGTTTTTCTTTTTAAATAGCAAACATTGAAGGTCTACCCTCCAATCCCCAAATGAGAATATTCGTGCAACTGAAAGCTTCTTTAAATACATAATTTTAATATATAATCCACATATTTGACTTTTACTATCTTCAAGATTGATCATGCAATAACGAAGAAAGCTAATGGATGGATGCAATATGGAGTGGTAATTGCCAAAAAAATGGACTAATGCAAAGTCCCGGTTTTCCTGGACAGACATCACAAAATACGGTAGTTTTTTTTAATCCTACCAAGTGAATAACACACACGGCATCTTTTAGTCGGATGAATGTTATTTCCTCTCCAAGTTATTTCTCAATATATCTATACTCATGTCTTCAATGTATATATATATTCTTGAATTTTCCGAGTGGGCGGTCAGCTATAGTTGACTAATAATTTTGATGTGGCTGAATATATCTGAACTACGAAAGTTGATTATGATTATAATTGAATTATAATGTTTCATTTATTAAATTATTGCATGTAATCCACTGCGAATATGCAAGTAGCCAACATACGTACTTAATTTTAAAACTAAACATAGAAAACAAGGCGGACAGAGATACAAGAAATTTCTGAATTTTTCATTTTCGTCATTGGGTTTAATTCATTAAATAATTATTGAACATAGATATTTATCTGGATTGAGCTTCAGAAGTTTATTATTTGGTTATTATATTTGTATGAATAAAGAAATTTCATTATGTCTCAGTACTCTGAGTTCATGTTTATCGTATTTCCAAAACCATCGAAATCGTATAATGAATTGAACGTTATATCACATTGATTACAAATTTTACAAGTACGTTTAGACTCTAAATTTAATCATACGCCTAATACTCTAAATTTAATCAAACAGGGCTACATTCAAGTCATGATGAAGCACGCGTTATTCTTGAGCTTCTATGTATCGTCTGAATGGTTGACATGTCGTCATTCACATGATTAAATATTCCAATAAACCCCATAAAAGTAAAAATACGAAGTGAAAAGAAATTTATTTTGAGTGGTAATTACCAAAACATGGAGTAATGGAAAGTCCCGGTTTTCCTGGACATGCATCACAAAATACGGTAGTTTTTTTAATCCTACCAAGTGAATAACACACACGGCATCTTTTAGTCGGATGAATGTTATTTCCTCTTGGTTGAAACTTAGATGAAAAATGCGAGTTTGAAGCACACGACGCATTTCGAGGTATAAGAGGTTGCCTCCCTACCCCTGTTTCACACAGAAAGAGACGAACACATGACATTAAGAAATTTTGAAAATTTTCCTGGCCCCCGTAAATGGAATAAACAATGTGGGCATTGAGGCACATTCGTTGAATAAGATGTATGCACACTTTATGGAACCAGCGGTATGGTTTTCGAGTTGCGTCATAAGTATGTAAAATTTGATCAGCACGATCAACTCCTCCCATAAATTTGTTATACTCAGACATGGTAGTACTCTTTCTAAAAATTATTCTCTGTCCACCTTTGCGATAACACGCTGACAATCGGAAAGAGCAACTTTGTTTTTTGTATCAATCATAAAAACAATTTTCTGTCCAGACGACTTTCTATCACAAAATTTAGATAGAAGCAAGTCGTCCGAACGCAAAAACTTTGTCTCTCTTACATTTACCACGGCCTCCTGAAGCATGGGCGGGACACCACGGTTCGGACGAATAGTGCCGACTAAAAGCGTTCTTCTTGATAATAAATAATTGGCCAACCTGACACTATTGAACCAATTATCACACCAAACAGTGTATCCTAAATCCAATAGTTCATCACAAAGATGAACAACGATTCGCTCCGAAACACTGAGACTGGAACAAGCGGAGGCAAACTGATCATGATCTGCTTTTACAGTGTGAAATGAAAAGTTCAATGTATAACCAGAGTCACTTTCGCATAAAAAATAAATTTTGATTCCGAAGCGCCTTCTCTTCGCCGGTATGTATTGTTTAAAATACAGCCGACCTTTATATAAAAGTAAAGACTCGTCCACAGTCACATTCTGAGATGGCCTATACACATCCTTACAAATCGAACGAATCAAGTTAACAAATGGCTGAATCTTACGACGACAATTCTCTTCGCCACCGAGATTTTCATAATTTGCGAATCGAATGAAATGTAAAATCAAGAGAAAACGATCTCGTGTAAGAGAAAATTCGGAGTGAAGGAAGGGAGTACAAACTAAATCATCAGTACTCCAGTAGTCAGTGAGTTGAGGCTTCCTCACGACGCCCATCAGCAGTACAATACCGATGAATTTCTTCATTTCGGCGAAAGAGCAATTAGTCCAATTTCTAAAGCGAGAATGGGGCTTTAGAGCTTCTGTTTGAAGATAGATCGAAGCACGAATATTTGTAAATTGCACAAGTGTTCCGATTAACTCATCCGTAATAAAAAAACTGAGAGCACTTCTGCAAATGTCAACATCACTTGTGTTTGACAGCATTGCTTCTTCGTATGTTGTTCGAAGACCTGCGGCACCGAGAAAGGGTGGGAGCTCCGAGCGACTATCGTTCGCCTCTTCGACAAATTTCCACGGACTGGCAATTTGAGCAGAAGTCGTGCGAGAAACGGCAGCGGAGCCGGAAGCGGAGGACACGAAAGAATCCTTGAGAATAGGTGGAGAATCAGCTTTGGCGAATGACGTAAAATTAACAGGTGATGGATCGGGCGGCAACATAGTCAACTGCGGTAGGACGGAGTCATCAAGATCAGAAAACTGATCTGAATCATCAGAGTCGCTTTCACTAACATTATCCATTTCGTCGTCACTGTTTAGGCAGATCAATTCTACAGTACGATCCAGTGAATATCGTTTGCGGTACATAATAGTTAGTGTTCACAATCTCAGTTGGAAAAAAATCAGTTCTGAAGAAATCAGGTTTATTAGCCAAATATTAGCAAATGCACTGTTTGAGATAAAAGGGTTTCCGCGTCAACGTTTGGATGACAATGACTTGTTTTGCGATAAGAGATACCGATACGCCCCCAAGTAAAAAAATGTTCTCCAAAGTTATCAACATTTCGTCCTTCATTATCTTATCACTTTAACACGTGTTTTCCCGCTGAATTTTATGGCTCGTAGAGCAGGCCATGGAATTCTAGATAATTGCACCTGGAATGATCACTCATTTTGACGCGTTACGATGAGAGGCCATTAGGTGAACGCGCGTGAAATAATTGTTTCTGTCTGATTAGTTAATACGAACATTGGTACATTGTATTTGTTGGTTTGATGTAGGCTCTTACAGCTTTAACACAATCACGAAGAACTAAAAGCAAATGCCTTTCAAAATAATACTTTTAGTGACCCGAAAACTTGTAACATTTTGCGTTTGATTTGGCCTTCAAATCTCTTTCTGACTTTTGATTTGCATAGTTTTCAAAAAAACAATTATACCAACAATTGGACATTTCAAAAATAAGATCGTGCCCATTTGTACACATGGTTCGACCGAATGCCTAAATGTTGTTGTCTAAAAAGAGATTTCAACCACGTTGCAAAATATGCGACGGCTATTTTGAGTGGAAAACAGCTTTCCGGATAATGCTTGCGATGCGTCGACCTCTTTAAAAAATTTCAAGCGACACACACTGATCTGCAGTACATGGCTTAGCGGAAAATATAAGCCTCCTCTATTGATTGAATCAAGAAATTCATCTGCGGGTGTGCTCTCGTCCACAGATAAATTCTTGTCCGGATCAATCAGTGAAGCTTCGCACGAATCACATTTTGCGATCTATAAATGGATCGGGCTCAGGGACCACAAACATATGAAAGGACAACCATGTCTTTCTCTGATGGCAAATTATCTCATGCAGCGCTTTCTCTCTATTGGAAATTTTCTTGAATACTATATACGGGTATGGCTTCAAACATATTGATTAATAGTTCATTTAACAAGTGTCTTACCTGGGAATCTTCCCATTTGTACAAAAAGAGTCATGAAATTCCTTTAGAATTTGAGCACAGTGGCCCCTAGGGCTGAGCCGAAGGATTCTGTTAGCTGAACTATTCAAATGTCAATGTCAAAAATAACATGCACTCGTAGTGGCTCCATAGATCAATTGACGAGTAAAGTATATTCAATTTATGATAAGTTGTAGTTTGATTGAATATCATAGTCTGATGAATGTCTATTATTAACTCTTGAATCAATTCATTATGATAAAATGTCATTATATATCCAAAATGCAAGCAGTATCCATGTAAGAATGAATAAAACTCACAAAAGTAAATAGAATACATAAAAATTGCATTTATGACATAAATTAAATATATGACATGTATACTGAATGTGCATGATTTTGAAAGATGTCCTCAGACTTGAACAATTTAGGCTTGTAATTCCTTGGCAGCCGTAGACGCTGCGTTTCGCCCTACAAGTGCTCGTCAGTACGACTCGGAATGGAATGTTTAAATTGTTCAAGTCTGAGGACATCTTTCTTTTCTGTGCCCAGGCGAACTGGCACTCTGCAATCTTTTATGATTATTATCAGTGCATGACTTACTCGCAAAAGGGCGATTGCTTCCTTTTTCAAATTTTCTTCTTTGGCTTCATTGGAGTTGCTCTTCACGAAGGCCATAAGATTAAGTAGAATACTCATGCAGCATATTGTATCGGTGGACGTGATATGTTTAAATCGGTATGGGGATAACTTCTTGTGGAATCGCAGTCTTCAAATTTCAAATTGGGATGAATTATTATAGATCCTTTGACTTGAGGTGGAGAGGACGACAGGTCTAAGTACAGAAAGTAAAGAATACCTTCATGGCGGTGAATCATAAATCCAGAGGGAGTTTTCAGACGAGAACTTCTCATCAATAGCTTCCAGCGAGTCCACTTGGTCAGTTTAATTAAGGTCAGCTTCCATCTGTTCGAAGCTCCGATTTAAGAAATCCCGACGCGCAGAGGAGGCTGCTCTCTCCGTACTCCGTTCGGATATCGTCGTAAAAAATTAGACGGTAATTCTGGAAATGCCGCACCGGACTTCAATCGTCGAAGAAGTTTCTTACGTCGTTCGCGGAACTGTTTTCTCCGTGTCGTGCTTGAGTCCGTGATGTCCGTCAAAAAGTCCGATTCTTTAAAATGCCGCGAACCGAAGCGTGATTACTTGGTCGGCACAAAGTTACACGAGATGAACGTCGCAGCCACAATTTGAGTATCTCCCGGTTTTCAAGTAAAAATTGATGTTACATTCGGATTTTCCACCTGAGATTTGTAGCGCGTTTTACAGCCCACAGCAGAACACTTGTAAGGCTTCACAACGTTGAATAAAGTGAGAAACAGTGAATCTGCTACAGCAGATTTCACTCACAGATGATGTAATTTGAGGGAAACATTTGATGAATCACCAATACAACTTCCACTCCTTGCTTGTATAAAGACCAGAATGCGGCTACCCGGCAGACATTGTAAGCAGCGGTGAGAAAATCTCTCCGCTGCTTCGATAAGTCATGGGCCTCTAATCGTAAAGCGAGAGGAAGAAATTTGGGAAGTGATCATTCCAGGTGTTAATATCTAGAATTCCATGAGCAGGCCATGCCGCACTGAGAGGAAAACTTCTTATGACTCGCACAGCGAGCCATCCGCATGTGAAGGAATAATTTTTCAATACATTAGCCGCTGTGAAAGGGTTAAGAGAATTTTCCGTTACCTTGTCGGAACATGTGATTATGGCTTATGTTATCGGAAAGGTGGATTAATTGTTGGTTTTTCCGATGCGGATTGGGGAGGCGATCAGGATGATAGGAGATCGACCTCTGGTTATTTATTCAAGGATTGTGATGCTGCGATAAGTTGGTGTAGTCGAAAGCAAAGTTGTGTTGCGTTGTCTACTGCTGAAGCAGAATATATGGCTTTATCGTTAGCGTCAGAAGAAGCAGTTTGGATAAAACAAATCTATGGCAATTTGTGTTACAGGGAAGAACCATTGACTATTTTTGAGGACAATAAAGCTGCTGCTATAAGTATTTCAAAAAATTCCCAGTTTCACGGTAGAACGAAGCACATAGAGATAAGATACCATTTTGTTAGAGAACATGTTATCGAGAATAATATTTCAGTTGTTCATTGTTCGAGTAATGATATGATTGCTGATGGGCTTACTAAGGGTCTACCTCGTGATCAGTTTGAACGTTTGAGATCGAGTATGGGTGTGAGGCAGTTGTGATATTTTTTTAAAGCGAGAAGGAGTATTGAAATTTGCGCTTTAAACTTAATTAACCTTTGTCTCGCCCTACTCATTTGTGTTACAGTAGATTTATGATTACGTGCTGTCAATTTGTTCCCAGAAGACTATTTTTATCACGTCATGAACATTTGCCCTGTATCATTGGTAACGAGGTCATGTTTCCCGCTCTCTATATTAAGTGCGTGTGCCGTTCGATGTGATGTTACACTCAGCTTTCTTTCTCCTTGATGCACGTGAATAAAGGTTCGTCTCACGATCACTTTTGTCTTGTCAATCACTGCGTTAATAATATGTTAATAATTTCAACAAGATCAGTAAATTCAATTACTTGGCGCATTACGCACTTTAGTCTACATAGCTATGATAATCAATCAGACGTGAAGTGAACAGGATTCACCGATTATCAATGTATCGATATGCCAATCTTTCGGCCTAACTTGATTCCTCATCCAAGCCGAAACATCGGATTCTGTATTTTAGTCTTTTTCAATAACACAGTCGTGTAATTGGTTCGCTTTCTCCCATACATCCCTCTAGCACCGTCATCAAGTACGTCGACGACTGCACCCATATAGTTCCCGTTAAATCGAATAGTCTCTCACTTCTAATTCAAGAGCACAATCATATGAAGAATTGGTCTGATGCTGCTGGTCTGTCCCTAAATTACAGAAAGTGCAAAATGTTGTGGATACCCAAATCACCTTTCTCATCGTCCACATGTCATACCTAAACTCCAAGTCGTCAAGGAAATTTTAAATCCTTGGTGTAATTTTCACTTCAGATCTCAAGTGGAATGTACATTTTGACGCAGTCAATACACGAGTGTCACAGAGATTGTATGCTCTGAGGATTTTGCACCGTGTATTGAACTCTGATGACTTAAGGCGAGTATATTTTGGGTTGATCGTGTCACTGATAGAATACAGTTCCCCTTGTTTGTTTGTCTTTCAAGTAATAATAGAAAACTACTCGATAATATTCAACGTCGTGTTCATAAGATTATGTGTCATAATGACTGCAGTTGTTCAATTCTTCCTGATTTGCAATCTCGCCGCACTGACGCGGCTATTCGTCTACTCCGTGCGATTCAGTGCAATCAAAACCACCCATTACACTCTCTTTGTCTTCCTGTTTCTAGCCGCTTTGGCAGATTTCTTCCACCCAGTTTTCGAACGACTCGCCGTCGAGACTCTTTTTTCCCTGCAACGTCAATCACATTTGTCAATGTTTTTGTTGATTAATCAATCTGTCTTTTCTTGATGATCAAGGAAAAGCAGGTTCTCTCCCAATTTTTACGACTTGTATTTCAATAAATAAAAAGCCACTCACCCGACGCGTTTCGTCTATACACAGACAGTCTCAAGGGTTAAATTGTCGCTGTACAAGTGGATTTTTATACATAAATCAGTCAGTGAAAGCAGCTCATCTCGTCATCTCATGACGTCTGTTTATTTTTGTCATGTTCATCGCAATATAGCGGGATTCAGCCACCCTAGTAGTAATCGCTGTTAGTTGTTGATCAATAATTTTGTAGTCGAAATTGTTAATGGTCATCACTTTATCACTGTGGGACTTCATCGAATGTTCACTAAGTGCACTCTTCTGGTCTTCATACCGTAAACTACGCTCATGTTCTTTGTAGCGGACTTGAAATGGACGACACAACTCGAGGTGGACTGAGTCGACGAGGCCCTGAATAGGAAGACTACTTCACTCAAGAGGGAGTTGATTAGACAAAACTTATCTAGCCTAAAGAAATCGTATGACATCAACCAGGAAATCTCCTTCGAGTATCTGACCTTCACAAGGAGCAATGTCGACGTACAGCAGAAGAAAGTGATTTTTGAGAGATTGGATGAAGCAGCTAGTGAGGAAACATCAAGGATCTACGAACGTCACTCGAAAAAGGTGGAGTTGGTGGTCAAGTGACTTTTTTCCCTTGTATCAGGAGTTCGTACGATATGAAGTACAAGTGTTGGTTTTTCTTTGATTACGTTGATGAATTTTGGTTCAGTGTCTGATTCGTCTGATCACATTCATGACAATAATCTCGATAGTAATCGCTTATCACTGTGGGCCTTCATCGAATGTTCACTAAATGCACTCTTCTGGTCTTCATACCGTAAACTACGCCCATGTTCTCTGTAGCGAACTTGAAATAGACGACACGTTTGACCTATGTAGCTTTGCTCACATATTCTGCAAGTAAATTCATAAACAACATATTTACTTTTGCAGTTATACTTTGGGCCAATATCTTTACAAATACTACATGAACAAGTACTTTTATCCGATTTTTTGAAATTTGAAACAAAATTTTTTACAGGTTTACTGGTGATATTTATCGTGATATCGTATTTATTTTTTATTTTATTGATTTCGCTCAAAAATCCATCGCCAACAAAATCAAGATTCAAAATTACATTATTTTCTTCAACGTTACATTTTTTATTTCCATTTTTGCGATACACATCAGTTTCACTAAAGCCATTTTTATTTAATCTATTTTCCATGATATCGTACGCTTTTTCTGATGGGTCAGAGCATCGAGTCTCGACGTATCGGAGACTATTTTTTATAAAACTATTCTTTACGTAAATCGTCAGCCAACTATCCTTGCGTAAAGTTATTCCAGAATGGCAAGGTTTGCTATACCAACTATATTTTAGCCTTCCCTTCACTGAGATGCTTATGTCCAGGAAATAGAGATAATCCTTCTCTGGAACTTCTAAAGTAAATTGAATATTATCATCTATTGAGTTAAGCGTTTCATGAATGTTCTTAAGTACATTTTTATCCTTGGGGAAAGGACCCAAGATTATATCGTCTATGTATCTTTTATAAATGGTTGGAGAAATATTGTGATTATTTTTCAATTTTTCTATGGCTTTATTTTCTACGCTATTCATATAAATTATCGCAAATGGGGGTGCGAAATGTGTTCCCATTGGGCAACCTTTTATTTGGAGGACGTCTTATCATTGTACATTATCTCCTGATTAATTGAAACCATAATTTTCAATGTGACTCCAATGTTGTATAGCAAAGGCTTCTATCACGGTTTAATTTTTTTTAACGTCAAGTGAGATGAATATTTGATCACTATCATTAACAATATCTTGACTTCTATTTTTCATTTCATTTATCAAGGAGTTAGTACTATTAATATGTGCCGGTACATGTTTTACTAGTTGATTAAGTAGAACACTTGACAACCATTCAACTTTCTGAGTTAGTGTACCTATAGTTGACGCTATTGGGTGCAATGGAAAAATCCATTTTCTTTGTCCTTATGATCTTTTATATTAACTTGAAATTTGGATGGATGGGTCCCTGTTACGAGAAGTTTTTCGTGGTCGATATTTGTCATTTTTTACATTTAGCTCTAACTAAGCGATTAGCTTGGTTTTCTATTGCAGAATTTTTTGAGATTTCTCTAATTTTATAAGTATTTGTTTCCTGAAGGAGACTTTCGGTGCGGTTTTTTATGCTTTCTCCATCACAAATAACGATGCGATTAGATTCATCTGACGAAATAACAGATAATTTATTTTGCTTTAAGAAGGTTTTAGTTTTTCTATCTATACTTTTGATACTTTTGTATTTCTTATTTTTCTTTACATTTTTAGCTTCTTCGTGTAAAGCACGTTTAGCTTCTATTTCGAAAAGTTTAGGTTATTTTCCAAGATTTCGCTCATACGTGGAGGTAAGTTTACGGTATTCTTATCAAAAGGAATATGCATTTTATTTTTGTTAGATGCTCCACAACTGTTAAAGTGATGAGACCAGCGCAATTTATATGACAGACTATCAATAGCATTGCATTATCATTAAGAAAATCGTCATTAATATGATGAGGCAACCGAAATTTAAGATCATTACTCAAAAATAATTTTAGATCGTTAGGAATGGAGATTTTGGCTTCGTTAGTTAAGCGATTACTATCGAGATTATTGTCATGAATGTGATCAGACGAATCAGACACTGAACCAAAATTCATCAACGTAATCAAAGAAAAACCAACACTTGTACTTCATATCGTACGAACTCCTGATACAAGGGAAAAAAGTCACTTGACCACCAACTCCACCTTTTTCGAGTGACGTTCGTAGATCCTTGATGTTTCCTCACTAGCTGCTTCATCCAATCTCTCAAAAATCACTTTCTTCTGCTGTACGTCGACATTGCTCCTTGTGAAGGTCAGATACTCGAAGGAGATTTCCTGGTTGATGTCATACGATTTCTTTAGGCTAGATAAGTTTTGTCTAATCAACTCCCTCTTGAGTGAAGTAGTCTTCCTATTCAGGGCCTGTCGACTCAGTCCACCTCGAGTTGTGTCGTCCATTTCAAGTCCGCTACAAAGAACATGAGCGTAGTTTACGGTATGAAGACCAGAAGAGTGCACTTAGTGAACATTCGATGAAGGCCCACAGTGATAAAGTGATGACCATTAACAATTTCGACTACAAAATTATTGATCAACAACTAACAGCGATTACTACTAGGGTGGCTGAATCCCGCTATATTGCGATGAACATGCCAAAAATAAACAGACGTCATGAGATGACCAGATGAGCTGCTTTCACTGACTGATTTATGTATAAAAACCCACTTGTACAGCGACAATTTGACCCTTGAGACTGTCTGTGTATAGACGAAACGCGTCGGGTGAGTGGCTTTTTATTTATTGAAATACAAGTCGTAAAAATTGGGAGAGAACCTCTCTTGTTTCGTTGCACACCGGTTTAACATCAGATATAATGATAGCAAAAATTGCCGGACCCAAAACTGATCCCTGTGGCACACCTCGACTCATATTTATAGGTCTTGAAAAAGCACCATCAATTTTCACAATGCAGGTACGATCGCAAAGATAGCTGCACTAAAAATTGACAAGACAATTCGGAAAATTCAGCGAATAAATTTTTCCAGCATCAAATCATGATTTACAGAATCAAAGGCAGCGGACAAATCAAAAATGACTATAGCAGCACCTATAATGTCTGGATTGTCGTAGATATTGTACACATTCTCCATCATTCAGCAAGCGCAGTTGTCGTGGAATAATTTTCACGGAAACGATGTTGGGAGCTGCCATACAGTTTCTCAAATGTAGGCTTCAAAAATCCAAAGATGCATCGTTCAAAAACCTTTGCTTGTGTTGACAATGCGCAAATAGGTCGAAATCTGCTTATGTCAGCAGTTGAAGTCTTTGGATAGGGGTGAAATCACGGATCTTTTCTATGCATCTGGATATAAGTGCTGCGATATAGAGGCATCAAATACTTTTTTGAGTGGCATAGATAATAATGGAGTCATTTCAATGTATATCTTAGATGTGATGAAATCCTGACCAGCAGATTTACGGATTGATAAAATCTGAAGCTGCTCTAATACAACATGCTCAGGTATTGTGAAATTCCATTCATCAGAATCATTTATTTGGCAATGTGGATAAATTCCATTTGATGATTTATAAAGTTCTGTTTACTTGTCTGCGATCAAATTTACAACAGCAGTTGGACTGCCAAATTTTGAAACCATATTGCTCCAACCACAATTTTCCGACCAGTTATTTGATCAGTAGGACGGCCCCTGCAAGGTCTATCATGAACGCTGCCAGTTTCTTCAAACTTTCAGATGATATTTCCGATCGATGTTGTTGCAAAAGGATCTTCATGAATGCGTTTTGAGTCTTAAACCTTCGAGAGCTTGCATAGAAGCACTGAACTATCTCTATCAGGGTCTGAAGATCGATTGTGAACAAGATAGGCAGCGATCGTACCACATCACAGTGAGATTTCAAACATAGCATGATTAAACTCTATCATACAGAATTAGACTATTGGTTGACGCACACTATCTTTGTCATTGGTTGGAGAAAACATCATGTCAAAGATAAGGGATATGGCAATTCTATGGCATGAAAGCTGATTAATTTGACGTTCTCAATTGAAGATGATACGATATAAATCAATCAATGACTAAGCATGTCGTCATGGCTGGTGATGAAAGTTTCATGGAATTGAAAAGGGGAACATTTTGAGCTATGGACCTGGGCAAGGCTAATTGACTTAAATATTTACGGAAATGAATTCACCAAAGCTTAAGAACTATAATTGTATATGTAATATTCATTACAAAAATGACTGCATGCAGAATGTAAAATCTAAGTAGTTAAATAAATGGATATTGATTTCTTGTTGGTAGATTCGTTAATTCCTCTTCATGTTCCGTGATATAGCAGGGTTTCTGACGTGAAAGTTTATTGCTTGCTCATGTAGATATTCAATTTAAAAGTCAAGCGAATTTACGGACACCCTGTACTCTGATAAGTGTTGCAGTGTGACCTTCAAAAAATAGTCGACACCTGTGCGAGCAGGTGCTGCTCCACATATCATAATTGTACACTGCAGGAATGCAGTCGGGCTTTAGGGGGCACGGTAAAGTAAAAGAAAACTTGTTGAAAATCCATTGAGGTGACAAAAGTCACCAAAGACCAATGTAAGAAATTTGAATAATCCACTATGACATTTGCCATCTTTTTTAGTTCAAAAATGTGGTGTTCCACAAGGATACAGTGAAAAGTTTTACAATGGCAAGCGGATCTTTCGGATGATCGAAAAGAAGCACTATTTCATAAAGAGAGTTTTCTATTCTTGCGATCCCGAGTATCAATTAGATTGCCGCAGTGGAAGTGACGGACGGTGTACACAACTTGAATGTCAGTTGAATGGGAAATGGTCTGGCTATGAGCCTAAATGTGAACCTCTTCGTCGGTGTCCAATACCATCTTGCAAGTTTTGTATAACTCACATTGATTACCGTATCAGCAGGACCGCCAATTTCAGCTGTCAGGAGCAAGCATATCTTCTTGGTCCATCGAAAGTCCAGTGCGGTAAAGATGGAACGTGGGTCAAGAAAACTCCAACTTGCGAAGGTAAGTTTCCAATCAACATAACTTGCTTTCCTTCTGATTTTTATGTCATTTGTAATACAGGTACAGGTAATGGTTCAGTCTCAATGGGGAGGTAGGAGTTCATGTCGTGGTAGCAGTCCTTCTGCGAGTCAGTGTAGATTTTCTTTGTGTTCTGTTCGCCTATTTTCCATATGATCTCTCCTTCCACTTTCACACACAACATTTCGCTTTGTTTCAGGATGGGACCAAAATACTCTATCTCTTCACTTCACCATATTCAACAATCTTCGCGCCTCACCCGATTTCTTCATTGCTTAGTTTTCTCTTCCAACTGATGATGAAGAGTCTTCTCGATCAGGTTTTTCCGTTTGTTAATACACTTTGCAAGACACTTTGTTCAATGCGAATTGTCGCTGCTCATTGCAAAATGATGTTAGTGAATGCACATAATACGGTAATAACTGACAGATCAATATTAACAAACGGAAAAACTTGAGTAACGGTAGAATTCATTTGTAACATGAAAAAAATAACTTCAATTCAATGCATTATGTAACAGATGCTATCAAAAATTACTTGTAATTGTAATTCATTTAGTGCACGAAATCAGTTAGTTTTAATGAGTAATGATAATAATAATAGTACCATCTTTATTTGACTTCCATAAGAAATCGGTGAGTGCATCACAAGTAACACAGACATGAATGAACAGAACTCAAATAAGAAATAGACAGATTCTGATAGAAAGGGCACAAGGAAAAGTAAATCAGGTGCAAATCTGTAGGAAGGCGTTCTTCAACCGCTTCGTCCTAGCGAGAGGGGGATGCATGGAGTGCTGCTCACGAAATAGGAAGGCAAGCATTATCGACACCTCGACGTGTTGAGAATTCCTTTGTTTTTGGCAGAATGGGGACTCATTTTGTTGATCAAAGATGGAATTGGTTCAGTCAAAAAGGGTTAGATCTTAAACTATTTTCACACCCGATCTCGTCTTTAGCAATGCAGTCAAACTCATTCACTCAGGTCTCTTTAACAATTCCTGATTCAGATGGTGCTATTTTTGCGAAGCAAATTGCGTTCAAGGCATCAGGAACTCACATCAAACACAAGTAGCAGTACCGTAGTTTTTCCTAGATAAACATGTTCATCCTAAAATGTTCAATATCTCGCCATGTAATAATGGATAATGCCCAAATGGTATTGCTTCTGATGATGATGGATTCATTCAAACTAAACCTGCGAAGCAATGCTTCCGCGGAGAAGTACCCAAATAACAGCCTCTCGCAGTGCACAATTGCGTTTACTTGCCCCATTAAGGCAAGCTCTGATGGTTGCGCCCGCTGGAAAGTTAGCGTGGATTCTATCTTCTGCAGCATCTGACCAGCATCATTCTATCTTTTACATCTGCAGCCTGTGACCACATGGTCACGCTAGGACTTACAGGGTACATGGTGTGACCATATGGTCACGCTAGGACTTACGAGGTACATATTGCTTTTGAATATGGCAAGTGATTAACAAAACTACATTTTGAATTTGATTTTTAGTTGCCATCGGTCGGGATTCAATCATTTTGAAAGAAGCAAAAATAAGCAATTTTCTGCGACCGTGTTGTAATTATATTCCCAATATTTCGGCTTAGCCTTTATCAAGGGATGCAGAAAAGGAAATTATACAGAATGTCATTAAGAAATTTTTTTTTGTTTTTTTTTAATTTCTTTTAAAAACAAATTTTTCGTAATGACATTCTGTATAATTTCCTTTTCTGCATCCCTTGATAAAGGCTAAGCCGAAATATTGGGAATAAAATTACAACACGGTCGTAGAAAATTGCTTATTTTTGCTTCTTTCAAAAAACTACATTTCTTGATACAATGAATACAATTTACTATTCATCACGAAACTGATAAAATTCGAACAATGGTGATTATCAATAATCAACAAAAGGAATAGCAAATATAATTTTCTTTGTTACACAAAATTATTATCAGATCTATTCATTATCAAAATGTCAGCTTATCAAAGATTCAACACAATTCTGAATGTCATGGTTTATGATAATTTTCGAAGCAAGGAATGCACAAACCAACGTTACATTTAGTACATTCGGATCTAATTACTGAGGAACAATTATTTCCTTGGCATCGTCGACGTTTTGAACCAGTTAGAACTCGTACATAGTGTCCTACATTATCAAAACGTACATCCGCGGATAATCCTCTTTCCCGAAGTGGTGGTCGACCACCACCTGATGGTTTGACACCATTTAGGTTTAAAATAGAAAGCGCAATTCTCCGACGAAACTCTAAAAGTGGACAATTTCTGTGAATACCCCGATGAAGTAGCCATGCATTTTGAATGGCCACATCAATTAACCATGAAAAAATAGGGAAATACCACTTTTTTCCTTTGATATTTGTCCGACACATAGAGACGTTTTGATCCATTCGATCAGTTCCACCCATCCATTGGTTGTATGATTTGATTACGTTTGGACATGAAACTGATATTTTCTGACCCGATTGACGACAATATCTACGACATTACCCTCTAGGGTGTATTGAGTGACAATTAGAACCTACTGTAACAACCTTATTGTCCTTCCAATGTGCAATAACGATGTTTGTCTTACTATCTGAAGCAAAAGAAATTGTGCCTCTATCACACTTTGCCAAAAAATCTTTTGGGCGAATTGGACATGATTTCGGAATTCTGTTTTCTCTCCAAGTACCTGTACCACCGTATCCTCAATTAGAGAGCTCAACTAAGGTTTTCAGACTAGTGAAAAGGTCATCAAAGTATATAAGATACGGTAACTTTTGAATACGTTCCAATTCGTCTAAGAATGAAAATATAGGTGCTGTTGCCTTTCCAAAAGATTTCTCATATTGTTCTCTATCAATTTTCATTGTTTTCCTCTGATACACCTCAAAAGACAGAAGATACCCACTACTAGAGTTGAGGGACCAACATTTATACCCAAACCGTATGGGTTTATTAGCGATAAACTGTTTGATTCCATGAGATCCGAAATATCTGATCATGGACTCATCATAGCTTAGATGCTGCTCGGGCACAAAATGTTCTCTAAATTTCCTGTTTAGATGTGTGATCAAAGGTCTCACTTTGAATAACTTATCATTCATATCGATAATGCTATTATCTGCGAAGTGAATTCGGGTCATCAAAGTTTCAAAACGATTTCGCCTCATACTTTGGTACGGTATACCAAGGAGTTCCGGGTATCGTCCTGGTTCTCCCAAAACATCCTGCGATTTGGATAGGAGACGTAACCTGATAGAATCATTATTCCAATAAAAGTCTCAACTTCCGATTTCGAAAAATGTAGATGAGGCTCATTTTTCTGCATAATATATCTTTGTGCTTCAACACATATGTGATCAATGATCTCATCACCAAAAAAGAGTTCGAATAGCTCGATCGGAGAAAAATCTCTGTATCTATCATAACTGGGTTCTGGAAATAGGGGGATATTATCTTTATTGTCCTTTCTACACCACTTCAAAGACTTTTCTATGTTGGAAAGTAGCTCGAAGTCGAATTCATATTTGTACCCTGCGTCCTCGTCTTCAAGGCATGCTACATGCGTTTGTGCACGTAACTGGTTTCCCGACAGATGATCCGCTTCATCACCCGAATCTTCGTCTGTTAAAACAGCTGCGTCAGGCGGCTCTATGAAAATGTCATTCTCGTTGATTTCATCTTGCTCCACCAAAGCGACAACGTCATCAACAGTGTACCTGCAAATCAATATGACAGTCTAAGTAGTGACAGCAGATGCGCGAGTGCGCGGTATCGATGTTAGATACACTATCCGTAAGGACACGGGTTCGATTCCCCAGCCAAACTTTGTTTAACATGAAAATATTGCCGGGTTGTAATTTTCAAACACGCCATTTATGCATATTCAATGCAAATTCTTAACTTTGCCTCTTTATTTTTAAAAACCAAGAGAAGTTTGGTATTGTAAACATGTTAAAATTCAACTTTGTACAGAGATGTATGTATCTCGTAAGTCCAAGCGTGACCATATGGTCACATCATGATTACATAACTGGTTCTTAGGTAGATCATCTATCAAACGAAATTTCTTATATCCAATAACACCTTATAGGTCGTGATAGTGACATACACTGGGACTGTTGCTTTACTGATTAGTTTTTCAGATGTTCAGAATGAAATTGAAAAAGCGTTACTTACGTTTTTCTCCTCTTGGACGATGTAGCCATGATATTTCTATAGCGCCACCGAAACAAGAGATAACAGCCAATCGAAAATACTGTGAATTAAAACAACAGGGTATTCTGCTATATTATTAAAGCGAAAACAAGATAATTGTTCAAACATATAAAAAAATTGGATCAACTTTAATATAATAGTGTGGTTGTGACCATATGGTCACGAAGGACTTAATGGCTTAAAAGACATTCGATGTAATTTCCAATAATGACCGTCTGTAATACCTCGCTGCACGCACGTTTACATATCTACGATAATCAGCGATAATTACATGATATGATGATCGTAGAGACTTAAATTTTTGTCAGATAATTGCTGGAACGCTACTTTAGTACGACAAAATCAGTTATAGACTATGGGGCTGTTCATTAACTAAAATTCTGCCGACAGAAAATTAAACCGATTTAATATTCTGCCGGCAGAATATTCAGCCCACTTAATGAACGACGGTATAATACCGAAACCGACTGAATATTCTGCCAGTTTCGGTATTATACCGTCGTTCAGTAAGTCGGCAGAATATTAAATCGGTTTAATTTTCTGTCGGCAGAATTTTAGTTAATGAACACCCCCTATATATATGTTAGCAATTCCACGTGACTGTCAACATTTAAGTCAAAAAATTGAATTATCGGATGTTGATTATAAATACACTTTTTCAAATCAAAATTTTCCCAAAAGTCCGAATCTGATGTTGAATTTTACGTTTGAAGTTGATTTACAGCTAAATTTGTATAATTTTCTTCAAAATTCATTTTTTTTGAATTTACATTATTTTTCACCTGAATTTCATCATGTTTGTTTTGCACAAGAAAATTAGTTATTTTTCCATTCAACTGTAATACTTTAAAATCAGGTCAAGAATGATAGAAAAATATGCATTGATTCATTCAATCTTTCATTTTTGCTGAGAAGTTTTACATTGTACAGCTCATGTAAATATGTAACGCTATTCCGCTTCAGAGCGATTTTTTAATCTGTAGGATTAGGCCTATCTATTAAGCCGAATGTGGCATAATCTCATATCCTAAGCTAGCATCGGTCACTTATGATGGAACACCTGTGAAATTGATTTTCACTCGCTTCATAATGCTCCATAGAATGCAACGTTATTACGTTTTAAGCCTGATAACGTTACATTGAAACGCAGTAGCGTTACACAAACTGTATTTTATCATTGTACACAGCCATCCAAGGTCTGAAGAGGAACCTCGTGAGTACCCCGACACAAGCTTTTATACAATTCAAATCATGTCGTGTGAATCTGATATGAATTTATCTAAAAGTATAACTGGACGTTTTTATGTGAACAATGCTAGCGCTATATCAAACGTAAACACTAAATTCCAATGACGTATTTTGTAGTACGGTATATTGAATAGGTTGTCATCAATTTAGCGGATAAAGTAAATAAAATGCATCTATATGATTCATGTAGATTCTCTGAAGATACAGCTTGCATGTTTCATTTGCTTTGCTATTCCTCATAAGTGAATCAATAATAAATTAAAGTCCCATGTAGCAAAGTGGCACGACTTGCTTATGAAGATCGAGTAGTGGCTACTTGAGAAAAAGCCTACGAATTGAAAGATTTGATCGAGACCATTACACCAAATAATCAAAGTTGAGATCATATTTATATCCTAGTTTTTGGAAATAAGTTCGTGCATTGCCCTAGCAGTGGTATGTGCTGCATAGTTGCAAATTAGTATCCTAGTTTTTGGAAATAAGTTCGTGAATTGCCCTAGCAAAGAAATTTTCTTGTTTTCACTCATGACAGTGAAAATACTAAGGACTATCTTCAGGTCATTTCCCATCATGTTCATGCACTCCTGTCTTTTAAGATAAACGCATTCAGATTTTCCAAGCCTCCTGTTGTCGGGAAACACAAGCATTTTTAGCAGTGTAATCCACATGTAACCACTATGCATAAACTGCCAATCAGAAACATGATAACAGCACATGGACATAGGATATGACGCAATGGCATTCCAGGTCAAAAATATAGCTCCAGACTTGGCATTTGTAATTTAATGAGCGAAAAGCTAGAACATTTCATCTCTACTAAAAAGCTGCCATTTGTGTCCCATTGGAGTAACATGTATTTCCTTTCACCTTGTCTGACAGGATGAGGAACCAGGTAGAACTCAGCACACGCGAAAGATCGTAGTAGGGATACTAGGGTGTACATCATTCTGTGGAAGTCTCATTGTCGGCCACGTTCCCTGCAGAAACTTCTTTACACAGGAGAGATCACTGCGCATGCAGATATTAACTTCGTCTAACACAATAAGTGTCAGGCATATGGATTAGAATATGCCAAATAAGCAAAGTTGAGATCATATTAGTATCCTAGTTTTTGGAAATATGTTCGTGGATTGCCCTAGTAGTGGTACGTGCTGCATAGTTGAAGTCACGGAGTCTGCGAAATGGTCTTTAAATTTTTTGATAAACTGTGCCAGAAACGTATCGAGATAAAATGCAAATAATAGAAGCGTCTTCAACAACATCTGAAACCTACGTTTCTGCTGAATTTTAAGCGGAAAATTAATAGTCTCCTAGCATGAAACTAGGTATAAGTAGGCCTACTTTCACTGGCAGTCAGAAGCTATTGGCTTTCCGAATAAAAATTTTTACGGAAACATAGTATTTGATGCTGCTGAGACCGTCTCTGCTATTCATATTGTTTTAGCCTTACCCTAGGACAGGTTTATTGAAGCCGAACTTTAGGACCATTTCGTGAAAATAGCATTTTGACAAGGAGCCAAAGTCACACTTTGCCTTCAGATTGCTATCTCATTTGTCAAGTATTCATGATACTCAAACTGAGTGGGTAATTCTGCAACCGTCTATGGAAAACGCAAGCTGTCTTAATCATGATTAAAAATGCATGTGCTTTCTTGTATGCATTTGTGACTTCTTGAATTGTAATCCACGGTGCTGTACTATCAACCGCGTTTCAAGTCATTTCTCCTAAGGAAGCGAGTTGAAAGCTTGAGTAATAAACAGACCATCCTGTAGACAAAGAGTCTTCGGGAAATCATACCTGTCTGAAAGAATGTTTCATCCATAAAAATGTTGTTTGAATGTAGTGCGCCATCGGTGGTCGACACACGTTGTTTCGCAAACTTTTGGTTAGATAATTTGCTACCTGTGATCATGTAAGCATCATCCGATGGCGAATCTGCCGACGTAACCTTTGTATAGTGTTCGCACAGCACATTATTTGAAATTGATCAATCAAAGTTTGAATTTAGTCAACTAGTTTTATTACTAATGTCGTGTAACACGCACTAAATTACTGGCATCAACTGAAATATTTAGGGGTAGACTTAAACACATAAGCAGATAATATGAACATAAGGATGTCTCTGAAACGCCCAGTTGTTCACTACGGTTTTAGTTCTTGACTATTTTGAATTAAATGTCTCTACAAGAAATCATGATATCAATTCGAATGGTGAGGGAAAACTTGCATTCATCTGCTTTTTCCCAAGTTAAAGCGGAATTTCAAATTCAATTGCCGACAAACTTTAAATGTTTGACTAAGTTATAATTTGTCGTGGGTACGATGCGGAACAAACACGGAAGTGTGAAAATTAAAAAATACAATGAGTTAAATATTCAAATTTCG